>SCDT01003146.1:0-10166 GCA_004143765.1 Drosophila melanica
TGCCATCAAACGTGAAAATCGGTTCACTTTTGACAAAGTTATGGGGGTTTGATATATGGGAGCTATGAAATCTTTTATTTAAGAACGTGAACGAGTATGACGCAGTCGGTATCGCCCGACTGCTGGCTTGATTGATTGATCTTACTTGTTATATTTATTATATTAAAAAAAAAATGTAATTTTTTGTTACTTCTCACAAATATTTAAAACGCATCTAAAATTGATTAGGAAAAATTACCCAAATCTTAAACTGAAAACTGAAATTGAATTTAAAGTTCCGTTCGCCTTTGCAATTGTGTTATTTTTGTTTTACAATTTTCGTTCATCTAAAATCTCTGGCCATATCCGTTGCTTTACTCTATACGCAGCTCGCTGTCCGTTCCAGACAACAGCTTGCGTATAGCAATATTTTGGGTAGCAGCACATCGATGGCTCTCTCCAATTTCTTGTATGGGTTTTGGCCACATGTAAATGTTACTGTTATTTTTTGGATAAAATTATCAAATTTTCCACACTTGATTGACTGCACTTTTGATGCGACTGCCAGAGCCAAGGTATGCAGATGCAGAGAAGCCCAGACTATTGCTTACTCGGAGCCGCCTCTTGCAGGATAACAGGATGGGGCACGGAGCATGTTGTATGCGTCTGCGTCACTGTCAGCGTCAGAGGCACCTCAATGGCACTCGTCTTGCCCCGTTTGCCGTCCGATTCGGACCTAATGGACTTTCGCAATCAGCTGTCAATGCTGCGAGCGGCTATTTATTTTTGCGCACTGCCAAGTGTCACCGACTTTGCGGCGTTTCCATCAATCAATCGCGCCGAATTATAAATAACCAACGACGCTTCGACCCGGGCACCAAGTGAGTTCTCCAGTTGCTCAGTCGCCACCGATGGTGACGATTTTGAAAAATTGCCAATCAAAGGCACCGCAAAGAGTTCCAAGTCACGTTGCAGTTGACATCAACATCGACTCTGGATCAATTCATGGGCCATGTGCCAAAAACAATGAAATGTTTCGGTTTCCCCCTGCCCAACCCTCTGGCTGACCATTGAATTGTTTTCTTTCTTTCTTTTTTTTTTGATGAATTACACGCCGAATTTGCGCACTGACAACTGTCCATGTCGACGGCAAATTGTTTTACTATTGGCCGCTTAATTGCTGCGATTGTTGCCGCACAATTCAATCCCCCTCTCTGGAGTATTTGGGCTATTAAGTGTGCAAATCATTGAGGTTAAAGAACCATAGCAATAGCTGGAACCTGAGTTGAGAAAAGTATTTGAGAGTGAATAATTCATGTATTCAAGTTGGTCTCAGATACTATCTAAGATGTGGCTGCGTGTATTACTAATAAAGTATAACTAATAAATTCCCAATTGCTTTCACCACTCAGAGTGGGGTCTTATAGCTGCTTATCTGTCAAGTGCAGCGAATCAATCAAACCAATTGAGAACGGGCATAGCTAAAGTTGTTGATGATGATGAGTGTGAGAGCACAAGTATCTCGAAGATACCCACAGCGTTGTTGTTGCTCGAGAAAACAATTACAATGTGTACGAGTGCAAGTATCGAGTATCGTCGCATTATCATTTACATGAAATGCTTTGGTGTAGCACAATTTAAAGTGTCTCTCGATAATGTCAATATCATCATTCAACTTGAGGCATCAACCAGCACCAATTCCAATTCCATCGAACTGTGCCGGATTTCACCGACTGACGAGCCCTTGCCCCAGTCTCAGCATCGGATTTCATCTGCTCGGCTCAGTCTCCATCTGGAAATCAAAATCAAAATCAAAATCCGCGCAAACAATCGATTCGACGACTGCATTCGCACTCGAGATCTTGTAGCGAAGTCACATAGTCACTCAGGCGAACTCGATGCCATCAATGTCATTATCAATATCAACAACGTGATTGGACAGAAACCCCTCTCCAGACCCAGCGAATGAATCGATCTTCTTCTTCTTCTTCTTCGTTGGGTCGTCATCGTGTAAACACAGACGCACCACCAACTGCACTCCATCAAAATTTTGATTATTTTGATATGGAGGTGCTTCAGACACCGCTGCGTGCTTGCCCCCTCCCCTCGCGAGCCCATTGATAAAGCGACCAAAAAACGAAAAACCAAAACCACATCCATATTCGTAGCCAAGAGCTGGCAGCAACAACATAAACACACACACGCAACGGGATGGTGCGAGAGTTACAAGTATTTACTTGGGACCTGGCCTATAATAATAACAGCAACAGCAGCAGCAACTGGGCCTAGACAGCGGAGGGTATTTTGTGGTGCCGGGAAGATCGCGCTCACAATTGCAGCTGCATCTCAATCTGCTTGTCAGCGTATCCATATCCATGGGATTCGTGGAAGTTCCACTTGAGCGCCTCAATTGTAAGAGAATACGAATTTAATTGCAGAACACAAACATTAACCGAAGAAGAAGAACGCAGCGGGCGAATCACCAAATCATGCGTATTGCGCGGGGGCGAGGGGGGAGGTGCCAAAAAGGGGGCGAAAAGTTCTGTGAAAAGCAAATATTGTGAGTGCGCAGTTGAGCGCGATGAGCTTCAGGTATCTATTTATGCAAACTGATTATAATTGGACTTGTTGACGAATTTAAAGGGAATTGGAAATTATTTATGGCTAGAAAGGTAATTTGTTGTTATCACAAATTAAATTGCTTAATCGGATAGCAGCTTAAATTATATTTATATAAATATTAATTGTAATAAAAATTAAGTTTTGAAAAAAAGGTTTTTCTCTACTTATTTTCCTTTCTATTCAAAAATAATATAAACTAAATATATATTTCTCAGCACAGATATAAATGTGAATATAAATATAGAAAAAAAAGTAACAGAAAAAATAACCGAAAAAGCTCATTAACCTTTATTTGTGTACTTTCGACTATTTGTGCACTTGAATCACAAGATCGAAAATAAAGAAACCAATGAACGTTAAAAGCAACACCTCAAGTGCAGACGCAAACACACACAAACACACACACACACACACACACTCAGTGTTTGGATCGGGCTTGGTTTGAATTGTCGATGATCTGTCATATAATTATATATAATATGTGCGCCATTGTGTGGCTCCGAAACTGAACTCGTTTTCGAATCGATTTTAGAGCTCGGCTCAGGTCGATCAGCGTTGTTGGACTTGTGTTTGATTTGCTGGCTTGATTGATTGATTGCTTGACGCGTTTGCTTATTTGAAGTAATGATTTTGGGTTTTTTGCTCGCGCCTGGAACTGGAACTGAGCGTGATATACAAATTTCTGGATTGGTTCCCACAAATAATGACATGGCGATATTGGCGCGGCACGCACAAAAATTGACACCGCAGCACCGCACAGCACAGTGGAGCCTCCAATCTGGCAGCCTGATTGACAACTCAGTTGCGAGGGCTCTAAAACTTTGGGCAGCGAATGCGTGACTGTTGCGACTTAACTAACCCAAATATTTTGCATGCCAGGAGACGCATCCAAATCGGTATCCCAATCCCCATCCGAATCCGAATCCGAAACCGAATCTGAGTCTGCAGCCACGTCGGCATCCTGGACAGACTAATCAACAATGCATCGATATAAAGGTGAACCTTCAGTTCTTGTTTCTGTGAAACGCCGTCAGCTGATGCTGCAGATATCGCGTCCCATATACCATGCTAAGTAATCCCGACCAGCGTCTGCGTCTGCCACTCGTCTGGCTCCCGCTTCACATCCCCTCCAGCTTCAGATGTGTCGTCGTCGTCTGGCGCTATATCTTTAGCATCTCTGGCCATAAATAAGCGCAGACAGTCGAATGCTTCTCGCAAGGGCCTCGGCTTCGACTTCGACTTTGGGCTGACATACGAGTAACCAAGTAGGCAACTACTCGAACTCGACTCGTACTCGCTCCCGTTCCCGTTCCCGTTCCCATTCCCCCGTGGAAGTCACGTGAATTTCGATTCGAAGGCGCAGCATTTCGCACTGTCGTTGGCAGATTGGCAGACTTTTTGGGATTGAGTATTTTAGAAGCATGCCAACTAATTTTTACATTTAAATACTATTCAAATATACCTATAAAGGGATAAGTTACAGTGTACAACAAATTATGTAGAAGGAATATTATTCGGCGGGAATATTCCAAGATTACTTTTGAAAACAGACGTAAACAAAAAAAAATCAAGCAACATTGAAACATGATTAGGAACAACTATTATTTTGTTATTCAGTGGAAGAAGCGGAATAAACTTCTCCTTTCCATAAATTTATAAAAATATTTAAAAAAAAATGTATTAATTTCTGACAGTATTATTTATAATATACCTGTTTTTGTTTTAAAATATAATTAATATATAAAATAAAAGCCTCCAATTGTGATCATATAAATTTCCTTCCTTTTGGATTAACTTTCACTTAGCTTTAGGTAAAAGGGTAAAATGTTGCCAAGTGGAGAACTGGGCAAATGTTAACTGCAACTAATACAAATAACAATGCCAATTAGACAGCTCGTTAACAGATTCCCAGTGCCAGTGTCATTGACAGTGGTTTTGTATCCAAATACAAATCCGTATCCCAATCCGAATCCCAATCCCAAATCGTATCGCTAATCCAATGTCTGGCAATTGCCACAGAGCAAAGAAATATCGCAAAATGCCAAACAAAACTCGTGAACTGTCAACATCTGAACTGGAGTCGAAGTCGAAGTCGGAATCGGAGTTGGAGTTGGAGTTGGAGTTGGAGCGAGGTTTGCGTGTATGTCGCTTGGCTCATATCAGTCAAGACGAATCTCTCTGGGCCGGGGAACAAGCAGACAAACACCGAGCCAAACGACAGACAGGCGATCGGCCAGAAAGTGAGAAGCCGCAGAGAAGACGCAGAGAGATTTTAATTACATCTTGCAATGGTCTCGGTCTGGGACTAAGACTGAGACTGAGACTGGGATTGGGATTGGGATGCGGATTGGGTATGGAGTATGGAGCTGGGGCGCTGGCAATTATTTACATTAACACGATCACAACTCAGAGACACTGCACATGCATCATCGTGTGTTCGGCGATGTCGATCGAGATCGGACCCAGCGACCAGGGCCCCCAGACGGCGACAGGCGTCGTCACAGTCCCCGTCGGAGGGAGAGTCGCAGCTAAAGCTGCCTGGAGCTGCCTGCCTTTTATGCATATTAATTTATTGGAATCATGTTAGTGAGTCGATATTGATACAAATCCATTTTCGATCGCACAGCACCGATACCACGGCGTAGCACAGCAAGACTGAGGCTTACATCCACATCTGCATTCGGAATTGTGCATTCTGCATTCTGCACTCTGAGCAGTGGGCACATGCTGAGGCGCAGACGGCAGCAACATTGCACAACACACACGGCAATCGCTACCAACTGGCCCAGTGGCAGTGGGCAGCACCTTGGCACCCGCCGCACCGCCTCCACCCGCAAATCGCATGCACAGCGATCGTATTGAGCTTTAATCCCTGGGCCATGGCTATCATGCGATTGCGGACGGCGCGGACAAGCGCCGGACAGTTTGGGCCAGCAGACAGCAGCAGCAGCTGCATGCCACATTTGATGGTTGCTGTTTTCTAATTAAATTCAATCGATTAAACATTCGATTTACTGCCACACACACACACACACGAGCCTCATCCCTATCAGGCCTAGTCTACGACTGATCACTGCACTTGAAAAAAAATTATATAAAGTTCAAGTTTAAATCTAGAATATTTGTCAAATTATTATATATATTATATAGATATTTGAGCATATTTTGTGTAATATATTTTTTTAAATTTTTAAAATTGCCATATTATGTTCTTCTTCTATTTATTCATATAAGAATATCTATATCTTTATATAGGTTAACGTGCTATTTTCGGTACCACGCTTGGAGCGTCTTCATCCGTTTGATTTTCTTCTGTAACTGCAAGATGCCGTACATGAGCGCCTCGGCAGTGGGTGGGCAGCCGGGCACGTATATGTCGACGGGTATTATGCGATCACAGCCGCGCACCACCGAGTACGAGTAGTGGTAGTAGCCACCGCCGTTGGCGCAGCTGCCCATTGAGAGGACCCAGCGTGGCTCGGGCATTTGGTCGTAAACCTTGCGCAGGGCGGGCGCCATTTTGTTGGTAAGAGTGCCGGCCACAATAATCAGATCCGATTGACGCGGTGACGCCCGGAAGACAACGCCAAAGCGATCCATATCGTATCGCGGCGCCGCAATGTGCATCATTTCCACCGCGCAGCAGGCCAGCCCAAAGGTCATCGGCCAAATGGAGCCCTTGCGACCCCAGTTGAGTAGATCATCCAGCCGCGTCACCGTCCACTCACCCCAATTGACCTGCTTCCTGCCAAATGGCGAATAGCCCTTCGTGGGCGGCATTCCGTCCTTGTCCACATTGTGCATGGTCTTCTGCTCCCGCATGAACGATGCGTTCACCAGAGGTCCCAGCTTAACCTTTCCCGCTGCCCGAATCCACATGCCCAAAGCCAGCATTGTGCCTTTAACGAATTTTATGAATGATTTCCTTTATTTTCTGGGAACTTATATTTACAGTTTTTTTTTCCTATTTATTTCTTCAGCTTTCAATTGGAATTCTGAAAGTTGACAACTTTTTTGTTATACAATACTGGTTCTATGTTGGAAATCGATAAACTTAATCGCTCAACTCTGTATTAGTTAAAAGTACATTTTTCATATTGGAAAAATCACTTATGGTTGCTACAATCTGAACAGTCTTATCCAATCTGATACAATATATATTATTTTCTGAATTACCAAGAAAATAGCAAGTAATTGTCTGAAGAAAATATTATATAATTTTATATATATTATATATTTCATTTAATATTATATTTCAAGTTGTCAAACACTTCCTCAGGTCAACGCACACACACACACACACATCTTTAGCATTTGAGCACTGATGACAAATGGCAAACTGAAACTTGGTGCAACGCCCATTTTGTCAGCTTCGTCAGCCTTTGTGCGGAATGAACTTTAATCATTCCGTTCGCGTCATGTCGCACTAATTGCAGCAATTAATTGTCCAGCATTTTTTTTTTGTTTTTTTTTTGGGTGTGATGATAACTTTCTACCGAGAATTGATTAAACTGCGATGAGATGTGGCCATTGGCATGGGAGAGACCAGCCGTGCGATCTATAAAATTATTGCATTAAATCGCAAAAGAAAAAAAAAAGAAAATACCAGTGCGCTGAGAAAGAGAGTGAGAGGGGGGGCGGCGGTGGGTCAGAGGGGGCAACAATGACAACGACACGTTGACGTCTGAGTCCAAGTCGAGAGCCGCTTGTTGGCTGTATGCCTAAGCATGCTGGGCATGTCAACAAGCGACTCGGACCTGGAGCTGCCAACGGCCCCGGCAACAAGTCAACGCGCGCTGACAGCAACATGAGCGCAACAGCAGCAGCAGCAGCAACAGCAATAGCAGCCACAACGACAGCAACAACAACAACAGCAACAACAACAACAGCAGCAATAACAAACAAGAGCTGAACGATCGTCGATGGTGCGCTCAATGATTGGGATTGAGATCGGCATCTCGGGATCGGTTCGGCGCTGGGCCAGAGTTGCTCATCTTCATCTCTGGACTGATCGCACGCACCGAGACACAAACCGCGTGTGTTTTTGTCGCAAATCGCCAGATTGCGATCTCATTAAAGCGAATTATTTGTGTTGCTGCTTATGTTCGGGCCTGTTGCAGCTCTCACACTCACTCTCCCTGGCCAGGCGGGCAGTGCACCAGATCTCGGAACCAGGAGCAGGCATTGCCATTGGGTTCGCTCTCAGTCGATTGCTGATCGTGTTGTTGTTGCTGCTGCTGCTGCTGCTGCTGTTGCATTCGTGATTGTTATCGCAGCAAAAAAGTTGCTGTTGTTGTTGTGAGTCGTTCTCGTTGCTCTGCAGTCGCCGATTTGCCAATCGTTTAAGCTCCCGTTTCCCCTCAATTGCCATGTTGCTGCTGTTGCTGCTGCTGCTGCTGCTGTTGTCGTTGTTGTTGTTGCAAGTAAAATGTGCGATTAACGCGCTGCCATCGCCATAATTTATGCTTTGCTCGTTGTCAATAAGTTTTAGGGTTGTCACCATTCCTTGTGTCACACGATCGGTGGCCAAAGTCAAATTTATGCCCAACGTTTCAACTTTCAACTAGCCAACACAACCAGGAAAAACATTCCGTTTCACAAAAAACACATATTTATGTATACCCAACAAAACCAAAATTGTTGTTTTTCTTTGTTGAAACTCATTCGATGAAATTGATGAATAATTGTGAAGAGCATCAAGTTGAGAATTTTACATTTGGATATGAAAATACATAAATAAATAAAGAAAATAACACTTTATTAATGATAATATAAATAGTTGTGTAAAGAATAAGTGGTTGGTATTACATACCCTGTTAGGGGTTAGTATTTTATTTATTTTTGGCAACACTTTGATTCACTGGTGACACAATCACAATTTTTCATTGCCAGCACCGGTTGAGCTATTAGATATTCACAGACCGCATCAATTCTGACGTTGTTGTTGCTGCTGTTGTTGCTGTTGTTGTTGTTGTAATGTCAGCCACAATGGATGACTCTGGTCAACGGCAGTAGGAGCAACGGGACTCGTGCTTGTCCCACGAGTCTAATCAGTTGGTAATTTGAAGGGCACAGCGAGTGATAGCCAAGCATCAGAGATGCTTCACAGTTGCCTGACTTATTGCAGGTGACTGTTAGCAACAGTAAACAACAACGGCCGGAAACGGGGCGAGCGGGGGCTTGACATACGCTATTTGAGCCCTTTCGCTTTTTAGGATTTTGGGCCATTTGTCCGTTTGCCGGACATTTGTGCAAATGAATGGGCAGTGATTTGGCGAGCCAAATGAATGAATTAGTTCCTTGGAGACCGAATGAGTTTGCGGCTGAGATTTGCACCTTGATGGATATTATATCATTTTCCAACCCTTTCGCACTCGCCTCCCACCAGCCCTGCTCAGTGTGGCTGATAAATTTGCTTTATTGATAATAAATTTAATTTGCTTACGAGTTAAAAAGCGAAGCGTTTAAATATTTATTTTAATTTGAAATTGAAATATCGCATTGGGTGCGCGTTGAGAGATTTATGCGTTTGCATCAAACTGTGAGATAAATTGCCGCCAATGAAACAACAAGAAAAACACACACAACAAATGTTTACACTAATACACTTATACACAAACACACACACACACAGAGGTGAGTGTTGTGTGCGTGGGCAGCAGCAGCTACTACAGCGAATAAATATTGATAAATACTTTTAGTTCGATTCATTTAAGTTCGCTGCTGTTGCTCTCCGCAATTAGAGCAATTTTTAAATACCCTTCTCGCATTCAATTGTAATTAGGCGCTAGATTTGGCAGTCTGCTGGCATTCCGGCAGCGAGCCGAAAATGGATCTGCCCGGGCTTCATTCCGATTCTGCTGCACGTGGCCAAAAAACCTGTTGCTGTTATTGTTGTTGGTGTTGTTGTTGTTGTTGCTGCCGTTGCGCATGCGTGGATATTTTGGCCTTTGGCTAGTTTTCTATTAATTACACTGATTTATGTGCTCATTGTCCATTGTTGCCGCCGCCGGCCACTCACTGGCCGGCCAGTTGTGTGCGCGGCATTCGGCGGACTTTATGATGGTTCACTTTTAATGGATCGCCGAGCCGGCGACAAAAGAAAAGAAAATTCGGCAATTGCATGCATGGACCATTGTTATCGCGGCCCAGGAAAGCTGATTACAATACCCCTAACGAGATGCATAGATAAATAAGGAGCTAACCCACCAAACTGCCAAACATTCAGATATATCCACCAACTCGCAGACAATAGCAGAAACGTCCTATTGTAATTAGTTTGTTTCGAAAAATAAACTTAATTTTGAATTATTCAACTAAAAATAATTTAAGCATTTTCAAAGTATGTACTCGAAATGGTAATTATCCAAATTCCAGCTAAGTAGAACTCTATTTAATTGTTCTCGAACTGTTTATTTGTTGTGCTGGCCTAATAGGTCCCGAGTGCCAATGATGATGCACTCGTCGCGGCAACTGTTTTGACGGATTGTAAACCCATCGACAGCACATTGGGCACTCAGCATACGCGGGCTGACAATTGATTTCGAATAGCGAATGGGCGGCGA
>SCDT01003147.1:5670-18848 GCA_004143765.1 Drosophila melanica
CCTAGTACAGAAATATCCTACACTTTTCGCAAAACCAGATGAGAAACTTACTTACACAACTAATGTCAAAGCAGAAATACGAACTTCAAATGATTCTCCAATACATTCAAAATTTTACCAATTTCCAATGTCTTTAAAAGACGAAGTAAATAAGCAAATTCGAGAACTCTTAGAGGACGGCATTTTTCGACCTTCACGGTCGCCATACAATTCACCCGTGTGGATAGTTCCAAAAAAACTAGACGCATCGGGAGAAAAAAAATATCGGATGGTCATTGACTATCNCTTAAGAGCGGATTCCATCAGATTCCGTTAAAAGCAGCAGATATTCCAAAAACCGCTTTCTCCGTTAATAACGGAAAATATGAGTTTACACGACTCCCATTTGGCCTAATGAACGCACCTGCCATATTTCAACGTGCACTGGATGACATCCTAAGAGATCATATTGGCAAAATTGGCTATATCTACATCGACGACATAATTATCCTCAACACAAAACACTAAGGGACTTAAGGGCATTTCTCGGCCTAGCCAGATATTATAGAAGGTTTATCAGAGATTTTGCCAAGCGCGCAAAGCCACTTAGCTCTCTTTTAAGAGGGGAAGACGGACGAGTGTCCAAAAGGGTGTCGAAGAAAAAATTAATCGACATGAATCCGGACGCAATAGAAGCGTTTAATAAAATCAAAAACTCCCTAGTGTCTGAAGAAGTCAATCTCCAATTCCCTGACTTCAATAAGGAATTTCAATAAACAACTGATGCTTCTGATTACGCCATAGGCGCGGTACTATCCCAAGGCGATAGACCAATTTCGTTCTTGTCCAGAACACTTTCCAAAGCAGAAGAAAATTATGCCACCAATCAAAAAGAGATGCTAGCTATAGTCTGGGCCTTAAAAGCTCTTAAAAACTACCTGTACGGTAGATCAAAGGTCAAGATTTACACAGACCACCAACCATTAACAGNCGATAGACCAATTTCGTTCTTGTCCAGAACACTTTCCAAAGCAGAAGAAAATTATGCCACCAATCAAAAAGAGATGCTAGCTATAGTCTGGGCCTTAAAAGCTCTGAAAAACTACCTGTACGCTAGGTAAAAGATCAAGATTTACACAGACCACCAACTATTAACATATTCACTTAGCAGTTGGAATGGGAACTCAAGAGTTAAATTATGGAAAGCTTATCTCGAAGAATACGATTATGAGTTACTGTACAAACCAGGCAAAAGCAATGTAGTAGCTGATGCTTTGTCGAGACCTAACATAGCCAGATTAACTCAGTAGCATCCACCCAACATAGTGCTGACAGTTCCTCCGAACACTTAATCTACAGTGTAGAAGTCCCCATCAATGTATTCAAAAAATTAGATTTTCATACAAAAAGATAGTCCTACTAATTACAAATTCGACATCCCGTTCCCAAAATTCCATAGACATACAATCAGTCAACCAAATGTCCCAGACTAGTAAGTAATTACACCGTTCTTCATCCGATTGGTTATAATTACGGAAACGTTTATTTAATTCGTTGTTTTCTTATAGTAATTTAAAACTAGTACGTCTTATATCGCACATTGACATTGGCACGCACGTCTTTCCTCTTCAAGTCGAATTCTTACTCTGCTCGCTTTTACTATCGAGCTCTAGCATTAAACTCCTATCGATAGTCTAACATCGTCTAACCTACCTTTCCCAGGGTTGCAAATCCTACACAAATTACACCATTGAACAATTACAAACCATATTTACAAAACATTTGAACCCCTCAGTAATAAATGGAATCATAGCATCTGAAGATGTTATAGGTTTGATCCAAAAAATTTACCCGTCACATTTTAGGAACTAAAAAATTAGATTCACTTCTCTGCTAGTAAAAGACCTTTTAACAGAAACCGAACAAGATGAGCAAATTTTAAGGGAGCATAGTAGAGCCCATCGCAGTGTGATAGAAAACAAGCTACAGTTGTCCGAGAAATCTTATTTCCCCAAAATGAAGGAAAAAATAGCCAATTTAATCAAACAATGTAAAACATGTAAAGAGCAAAAATATAATAGGCATTCACCATAACAAAGTAACATGAAAACCCATTAACTTCCACATTTCACGATCAAAAATGTTTATATAAAATATATTTAAGCTAATGGCTTAATTGAAACTCAGTATATATGCAGCAAATATTTTGCTTCATATTGATTTATCAATTTTTTTGTAGTATTTTTGGAATAAAATTTTAAAAGCAATAAAAGAGTAAACATACCCTATCCAGGGAAAGGGTGTACTCGCGGCTCGAAATTTGTCGAGCGCAAATGCACCGATTTCGTTTTCGTTCTCAATTTTGCAAAATATCAAGCTGCCTTGTAGCATTTCGGTTTACTGCGTTACTCATCTTAGTATTTATATTGTCTTTGGTTTAGTGATTTAAATGTAAATTATATAGGTGGTGAAGAAATAGATTTAACTCGTTTATGCTTTGAAATTTCTAAAAAAGATTGGTAAAGAAATAAAAAGAGATGCAAACAATTATAGAAAAATATTTTTAATGAAAGAGTCAGAAGTATAAGAAGGCTGCAAGCAGCGAATTCGTCAGCCAGTCACATTTATGAATTGAAGAAGTACAGTACAGAAATAGAAGTAATTTCTAAATTGGTTTATTCCTCGCACATAAAGAAAACGACGATTTTCTATTGGAGTTTGACGGGATGGTTTTTCCTGATCATCAAAAGCTGCTTGCGGAATACAGAGAATATTTCGCTAAATATGAGAAGGCTACAGTGAAAACATGGCAATACGGTGAACAGTGAACGGTGAACGGAATTTAGGCGTGAAATTTACGATCGACCTTTTTCTCGAACAAAAGATGCTTAAACCTGTGCGCCGTCGCCCAACAAAACATGCTTAAACCTGTGTGCCGTCGCCCTTGGGTTCCTTTCCCGTATAAAAAGGGAGAGTCAATTAAATATTTAAGCGTGTGCGCACGTGCCTGATCGGACCCTTATCCCACCCCCGNCGAAATGGTAGACAAACAAGTCGATGCATACACATGTGCGCATGTGATCTCATATGCCCTCACACTTCAAATCTGAATTTTAATTAGCAGTCCCTTATCCCCCCACCACCGAAAAGTAGACGAACAAGTCGATGCGTGCACTTGTCTGCTCGTGTTCTCACACCTCAAATCTGCATTTTAATCAGCAGTCCCTTATTCCACCCTCGAAAAAGTACACAAGTCTATGCGTGCACTTGTTCGTACGTGATCTCATGAGCCCTCACACCTTAAATCTGAATTTTAATGATCTAACCTTCCGAAAAGGCATAGATAATAAAATTGGAGTGACACTTTCCCAGTTTCCCCTCCATAAAAAGGTCACTTTTACCCATGCAACGATCGGTTACCCTCACTCCCCTCCCCCTCAAAAGGGTCACGTGCGATCATTTTACGACCACTTTCCCAGCTCCCCCTCCACAAAAGGTCACTTTTACTCATGCAACGATCGGTTTCCCTCATTCCCCTCCCCTCAAAAGGGTCACATACGATCATTCAATGATCGGTTTCCTTCACTACCTCCCTCAAAAAGGGTGACTGTTACATACCTGCCCTTATTATTAGGGTCATGGTCACGTACCGACCTTTTTTAGGGTCACAGTCACGTAGGGTCATAAATCATTAATTTTTCACAATAGGGAAGGGAATTTCAGGACAGGACTTCCTGAAATAGAAGGAAAAGTTCGGATGATCCAATAGATAGCGGACGATATAGACGTGGATTTGCCAACTTTATTAAAATTTAAAAAGTCGAGTGGGTATAATAATGAAGCTTGTGATGGAATCACTGTGAAGTTCTCCTGTTGCCAGCCTTAGGGCTTAGCAATTAAAATATTGAAGTTCAGTACGGTTAAAGATGGAGTAGTGAGTGGAGGACTGCTAGTTAACTTGCTTGTTAACTTATATATTTCAACAGAGAGCGTACCATTTTTTAATTATTTGGATTTCATAAAAGAGAGCTAAAGTCAAATACCCTCTATACCCCAAATCAGCCTGTTGATATACTAAAAGTAAATACAATTCGTTTAGAGTGTAATATTGTGAGCGGCTCGGATGTGAATGAAGAATCAAATCACATCTTGCATGAATTCGCACTCAACGTACCACCAGGTTATAAAATGAGCGAGAAACCTATAAACCTGATTTATTTACCAGTGAATACGAGAGAGATACAGACATTAATATTACGGATTGCTGATCAAAACGGAAAGTTGGTTAATTTACGTGAAGAGAGCGTTACTGTTCGCCTACATTTAAGGTTACGACAATGATTATTTATAACAAATATACTTCAAACACTTTGAGTTCTTACATAGAGCAGACAATACTATTACGAGGAACGCTTACACCTTGTTGCATTTGACTATCGCGCCCAAACGATTATCGGCACAAGTGCAACAGTGAACAAAAGCGCTAAGCGGAGGTTATTTCTAACCAACATGAATAATAAAACGTTCATCGCCAACTAGGCGTGGCGACGCTCTCAGAATCGCCGTCAAACAGGCCCTACGAATGCAGCCAAAAAATAAATACAATTGCCGCTGTTATCTGTTTGTTTTAGGTTTAAGTATATCACATTTATAAATTCATATTTATGTAATTTAGTCGATTAATTTTTGTTTATATTTAGAATTTAATTTACGCTTAAGATTTAAGTCCGGACCTCGGATTTTTGCCAAGTTAACTGGCCCAAGTGCATGACAGATGTACCCTCACAATCCCAACAGTCCCCCTCTATTTTTCATACCTTTGTCAGAGCTCTGCTGGGGTAGGATAGGGAGCGTGGTCACACGAGGTGGCGTGTGGTGTCTCTGCAAACACATTAAAGTTTTTTTTTGGGCATTAAATTATTATAAATTCTTTTGGCGACATTTCTGAATTTTAATTGATAACATTCTTATTTATTGCCGAAGCCATGGATTAAATTAGCCGCCAATGCCAATTTATGGGCAATAGGCAACAATATTTAAATCTGCCCATTGCAGGAAGGGCAGGTACGTCGTGGTCGATAACACCAGGCCTGCCAACTTGCTCGGTCAATTGCTTATGTATTGTATGTAGTTGTGAGTGTAGGCTGTTTGTGTAGGGAATTTTTTTTGTACCGTCTAAGGGCCGGGTCGTGGTTACCCTCTCCTGGGTATACCGAGCTAGCCGTGGTTGCCCACCGAATTCAAACAGACGTGTTACAAATATGGCGCCCAATTTTTGAAAACCTCAGGACCGCGTTAGCCGTGCTCGATGAGGCGGTTTTCAGCGATCAGCGTTGAGTGGAAGGTGTTTCAAGAAAAAAATAAAAGATCCGCGATGCCTCGCAAAGCAGACGGCTACTCTGTCTGCCGGTTGAAACCGCGGCTTCCAACCAAAACTAGTTTTTTTTTTTGTGTAATTGCGCGGCGTAGGACGACTTTGAGAGTACCCGGAAGCGTTTTTTTTCGTGTTTTGTTTTTTGTAGGCCTCTGGTGACTGGTCTGGTCGAAATGGCACAGGACCATTGCACCGAGGATACGAATTTGAGACGGATCAAGATTGTCGACGTGCCGGTATGTCACTCACTCTTTTTGAAAGAAGTGCAGTTCGCGACCGGGCACAAGAAGAGAAGCGACAATCTTGACGTTGACAACAATTAGATCCGAGTAGGGGATAAAAGCACGTAGTTGTCTGTATTTTTTTTTTGCTATTTAGTTAATATTTTCTATTATTTTCTATCTATTGCTTATGATCTAAAAGTTATCTTTGAAATTAGGCAAACATACATTATTCAAATTACCTAGTAAAATTTAGAGTCGGTAGAACTACGTATAGCCATGACGGGAAGGGAAAATGCGGGTGCCGACGCCACACACTCATATCCGCTGCGCTCCAGTGCAGCACGAGAAGACTCGTGGGAAGAAGGAGGGGCACGAGCAGTCAGGGGCGTAAACCTAGTGAGGACGCCAGTAAGGCCATCGGCAACACTGCCAGGCGACTTGAATCCGGCATTCATGGATTTCGACACTCTGGCGGAGGTGAGAAACATCCCGACAGAGCCTCGAGTAGCAACAGAATCCGATATAGCGTCCGCCATTGCCCTCTTCCAAGCCCATGAGACTTATCGACAGTCAACAGAAGCGGGTATTGCGCAAGCGCTTAGGGAAGAAATCCGGCTGGGATTCCAGGAAATGGTGAAAGCCATCAATGACCTAGTCAGGCCCACCCAAACTGCTAGCCGCAATCGGTTCACGAAAGAAGTGGCTAATGACGGCGTTGGGCCGACTCAGCCGCCCGAACCGCCGCGTCAGTGCGCCGTGCCAAAGAAACGCACAGGCACCATTCCAGCTCCAAGGCCACCGCCGAAGCCAGAAAGGTCAAACACCTCAAGTGGTTTCCGTGGAGACCCATCGTGGAATTGGCGCAATACTGCGGCGGACGAGGGGCGACGGGAAAACAGACGGAGCGGGGACTTTAGGCTCACGGCTACGGAAATCACAGGCGGCCGACCCTTAGGCCACCACCAGGTCCACCACCAGGTCCACCTTGGGCCAAGATCGAAAAGTGGGAGTTGTCTTTCGACGGGTCGAATGACCGGGGATCGGTGGAAGACTTCGTTTTTAAGCTGGAGTATCTCCAAGGGCAATTCCAATGCCCTTGGGACGAAGTCTTACGAAACTTCCACGTGTTGGTAGCCGGGCGAGCCAGAGATTGGTACTGGCTTCATGTAAGGCAACGCCCGATTACGTCTTGGACCGATCTTCGCAGGGCTCTGTTAGCCAGGTTTAGAGGTAGCTGGGAAGCGACAACAACTCCCTGAAGAGTCGGTAAACGACTTCATCCAGTCCATGACAACGATGGCAACGATAAAACTAATAAAAAAGGGCTTGAGGGACTCTGCGTAGTACTCGAATACGGCGCACACCAGAAATACGCAGGGCAGGGCAAGCCAAATGTCAGCTCACTGGAAGATGACCCCCTACATGAACAGAGAGTACAGCCAGAGGTAGAGGAGATTAGGGCAAAGACGGCCAGCCTGTGACCCGGATGTTGGAACTGCGGCCAGCCAGGACACGACTGGTGAAACTGCGTCAATGAGCAGCGAAAGATATTTTGCTACCGCTGTGGCAAGCCGGACAATTTCGCGCCAAAATGCCCGGACTGCACGGGAAACGGCAGGGTGAGCGTGACCAGAGTGGGAGAGGCACGTTCACGAATGGGTAGAAGTAAAACCCAAGGCGGACTCTAATATAGGTTGCATATCGACCAGAAACATAAGCCACCTACCCTATAAAGAGAGAGGATTAGGGCGTATAGGTTAGCTAGGAATAAAATTTTCGAAGCGCGACAGCTGGATGAAAATCAAAATCAAAAAGGTACGCGAGCGATTCATGAGGCGACGCTTGGTGCGAAGGAGAGTAGTCCAGGCCGTCGGAAGAGGCGCAAAATCCGATTCGAGAGTGTTCACCGATGTCAGCATTAAAGACAAAAATATTGCTGGACTGTTGAGTTTTTATCAGAAATCTAATTACCGATGGAACGCTATGATCCATTAAAGGCCGAGTTCGGGTAAAAGTGGCATATAAGCATGTTGAAAAGGACATGACGTTCTATATTTGTCTGTACCTAGAAAAGCTGGCTTCTTTGGGAATCGATTTCTGGCGCGGTTTCTGCATTTCCAGCGTTGACCTTAAGTTCGCGTTCTGGCAAATTGAACTAGAGGAAGGTAGCAAAGCGTACACGGCCTTTACTGTGCCAGGACGATCGCTCTATCTATTTGCCATGATGCCTTTCGGGCTGTGTAACGCAGCTCGGAGACTGTGCCGCCTTACAGACAAAGTAATCCCCACACAGCTTAGATCCAATGTGTTTGTATATCTGGACGATCTTCTGATCATCGCACCGGATTTTGAGACGCATTTAAGGTATTTGAGACTGGTTTCGCAAAGTCTGCGGGAGGCAAACTTGACTATCGGGCTAAAAAATCCAAGTTCTGCTTCAAGAGTCTCAACTATCTCGGGTTTATCACAGGAGGCGAAAACTTACGTACGGACACTGACCGCGTAGCAGCGATTCGACGAATCCCAGAACCCCGATCGGTCAAAGAAGTGCGTAGTTTTGGGGACCGCCGGATGGTACCGCCGGTTCATTAGAAACTTTACTGAAATAGCGGCGCAGTTGACAGAAACCTTAAAAGGCAAAACGAGAGGAAAGTCCAAGCTGAGCGAGGAGGCGGCCGAAGCAGTGCGAGCGTTGAAAGAGGCGCTTACGTCTGCTCCCGTACTGGTTCATGCTGACTTTTCGCGTCGCTTTTACGTACAATGCGTTGCATCCGACTTCGGAGTGGGGGCTGTCCTCTTTCAAATAGACGCTGAGGGCAATGTAAGGCCGATAGCGTTCTTCTCCGCCACGATGGACAAACACCAAGTTAACTACTCGGTGACGGAGAAAGACTGCCTCGCCGCAGTGCTAGCCGTCCAGAAATTCAGGCCGTACATCGAAATGATGCCATTCACGGTAATCACAGATCACGCCAGTCTCAAATGGCTCATGTCATACGAGACCTGGACGGCCGCTTAGCGTGATGGTCCTTCCGCCTACAACATTTCGACTTCCAGATCGAGCACAGAAAGGGAGCGGACAACGTCGTCGCTGACACCTTGTCACGCGGCGTGGCCGAAATCAGCAGTTGGTAGGGATACAGACGGTGGCGTTTGAGGCTGCAGAGTACCAAGAGTTGATGCAAGAGGCAACCAAGAATCGCGATCGTTTGCCAGACCTCCAGGTACAAGACGGACACCTGTACAAACGGATGGGGTTTGAGAGGCTAGAGGACGAGGTTGAGGGTACGGCATGGAAGTTATGGGTGCCAGAGTCGCTATGCACGACGCTGATCGAGCAGGCCCATATGAATGTGAAGGCATCTCATGGAGGCGCAGCAAAAATGCTCCATTTGCTACGAAGGCAGTTCTACTGGCCCAACATGGCGGTTCACGTGCGCGAATACGTGAGCAGATGCGGGGTTTGTAAGGAAACCAAGGCACCGAACCACCGGATGCAGGTCGCTATAGGACATGAGCTAAAGACGCGACGACCATTCCAGAAAATCTACATCGATTTTCTGGGAAAGTATCCGCGGTCGAAGAGAGGTCATGCGTGGATATTCGTAGTCGTCAACCACTTCTCAAAGTTTACCTTTCGGAAAGCCATGAGAGACGCCACGGCAGAGAACGTTGTCGAATTCCTCGTGTACGAAGTGTTTTTCGAATTCGGCGTCCCCGAGACGATTTATTCGGACAACGGCCGGCAATTTGTCTCGAAAAAGTTTGAGAACATGATAGACGCCTATGGAATATCTCACATGAAGACGGCAGCTTATTCCCCCCAAACCAACGCGGCGGAACGTGTCAATCGCACCGTGTAAGCGGCGATCCGATCCTACTTAGAGCAAGACCACCGGGAGTGGGATGCCTATCTGCCGGAGATAGAAGTCGCAATCCGCAATGCTGTCCATAGCGCAACTGGGGTAACACCATACTTAGCTGTCTTTGGGCAGCACATGTACCAAAATGGAGCCAGCTATAAACTAGCGCGGAAATTGCGGTCCCTGGGCGAACACGCGATCTCCGATCTGGGGGCACAGGACAAAATCCGGTTGGTGCATGTACAAGTAAAGCAATGCCTGCACAAAGCGTTCGAACATAGCAGACAACACAACGCCAAATTTGCCAGGAAATTCCGAAAGTGTCGCACAGTCCGAGCCGTGGGAAAGCATGCCTACGAGGTGGAAGACGAGAGCGGACGATCACTGGGTGTAGTGCACGCGAAAGACCTTAGGGTGTAGCAGGACGAAATGGGTGTGGCCTACGTTGAGCGTTCCGCAGAGGTGGGCAACATGTCAAAAGGAACCAGCAAATGCGCACGGCAATTAGGTCGTTCAGGCCGACGCCTAACTCCAAATCACCACGTTTTTTGGCAGGAAGGCCAATGACCGCGGTGGGCAGCTTGAAAACTAGCCAGCTGAGCGGCAAGTGCACAAGTGCAACAGTGAACAAAAGCGCCAAGCGGAGGTTATTTGTAACCTTTTTTTTGTCTCTTTCTTTCTGGAATTTCATTTCCTCTTTTTGTGACTGTGTGTCGGCGTAAGTTTTTGTTAAAATCAAAGAGACTGTGACTAATTGTGTTATTGCGAACAGGTGACCAACGGCAGGTCACGCCGCAATTATCTTCCGTCCGAAAAAGAAACAAAAAAAAAATTACATCCAAGACTGGCCGCAACACATGTACCGGCTGCACCGGAAAATTTCTTTTTCTTTTCGCCTTCCTCTTAGAAGCTCGCTGAGTTAGAGGCACGGCACCCGGAGGCAAGAAGCACACTTCTCGGAACACCAAAAAAAGAAAAAAAATATCCGAGTGAGTTTGTCCCGGCTATATCAGGCCCGGCCGCCGCCCGTCGCCACCTTTTTTTTCGGGTTATTCAGAGGCCTGTGTCCAGTCTCCCACGGCCGACTCCGTGGCCTATACCAACCCCAACATAAATAATAAAACGTTTATCGCCAACTAGGCGTGGCGAGGCATTTAGAATCGCCGTCAAACGGGCCCTACGAATGCAGCCAAAAAATAAATACAATTGCCGCTGTTATCTGTTTGTTTTAGGTTTAAGTATACCATATTTATAAATTCATATGTATGTCATTTAGTCGATTAATTTTTATTTATATTTAGAATTTAATTTACGCTAAGATTTAAGTCCGGACCTCGGATTTTTGCCAAGTTAACTGGCCCAAGTGCATGACAGATATACCCTCACAATCCCAACAGTCCCCCTCTATTTTTCATACCTTTGTCAGAGCTCTGCTAGGGTAGGATAGGGAGCGTGGTCACACGAGGTGGCGTGTGGTGTCTCTGCAAACACCTAAAATTCTTCGGGAATTTAATTATTATAAATTTTTTGAAGTCATTTCTGAATCGTCCATTTGGCAAACATCGACCTCTGTTTGATTTAAAGTCGCGATTCCTTGTGGCCGATAACACCAGGCCTGCCAACTTGCTCGGTCAATTGCTTATGTATTGTATGTAGTGGTGAGTGAAGGCTGTTTGTGTAGGGAATTTTTTTTTGTACCGTCTAAGAGCAGGATCGAGGTTACCCACCCCTGGGTATACTGAGCTAGCCGTTGTTGCCCACCGAATCCAAACAGACGTGTTACAACCTGAAAACAAACTATTTTTAAAGTCTTTGGGTTTTATAATTAGAAAGCCATGAGTAATATAATAAAAGTTCGAGAGAAGCCCTATTCCGATGAGAGTATAATCAAAAAAGAATATCTTAGCTACTTGGCCTATCTTTAATCATTCAAGATCAATGATGAAGTTCGAATTACGATCCAAAATCAGGACCTTTATGTATTACCGAGCGAGAGTTTTATTAATGTGGAGGACTCGATATGTTTAGCTGACAACACGTCTCCTAACAATGGTAAATAAAAAAAACAACTGTATGGCTTATTTATTTTATGAAATTCGTTCTGAATTAAATGAAGTTGAAATCAATCGTACACGATTTGTTAGTACAACGTAAAGCATACAAAAGAACAGTTCAATACCCAGGAGTGTGCGCCATACGCTTGATAATTCTGGTTGGCTTTGATAGAGTCCTAGAAAACGACGGTTATTTTAATTTCTCAGTTCCTCTTACATTTTTACTTGGATTTAGAGAAGACTATAATAAAGTCTTGTTAAATTGTAAGCATGAGCTTGTATTGCTCATGTCTAAAAGTATGGAAGATGTGTTTCATCCGAAAATTGGAAACAAAGAGTTTAAGTTGAATATTTCTAATATAACATGGAAAATTCCACATATAACGCTTAGTGATGAGAAGAAATTGGAAATGTTTAGTTTGACCAAAAATGAATTGTTATCTTAATCCATCACTATCAGAAGGCACCCAACATATATGGAATGTCAAGCTTGCTGCTAATAGGGAGCGACCACGCTTTGCGATAATAGTCTTTAATTTAGCTGGAATAATTATACCATTTGAGAAACTTAAAGGTGTACTTGAACTCTGAGACGTATCCGTATGATGACATGAATGTGAATTTTGCGCGAATTTTTATGCTACTCTCTATGACATGTATACAAATTTCCAACAAAGTTATTATATGAAAGAGCCTCAGCCATTGCTTTTATCTACGGAACTTAAAAAACATGATTATAGGATTAATTAATAAGTTATTGATCTATCTCATCAGAATGAGTCTGTTCAAATGGGGCCAATTGATGTAAGAGTATCTTTCGAACTAGAGAATGCCAGTTATCGAGACACAAAAGTATATTTTTTGCTTATACATGATCGATTAGTTGAATATTCACCGTTGACTGGAATAGTTCAGCGCATTATTTAGAAGTGTCACCTCACTCTCAAAAAAATGGATTTGGAGCAAGTCGCAATTGATGTTCAAGGGTTTTACGGAAACAATACTAATTTCATAATTAAGGAAATCGCTGTAGTGTATAAAAATATACATCAACAGAATCTACATTACATTGTACGAGCGCCATATAATTTTATGAACTTGTCAATAAAGGCTAGAAAAACAGCACTCTGGTTAACTCTGTAACACGTCTGTTTGGATTCGGTGGAAAACCATATAGCTCTGTGTACCCAGGGGTGGGTAACCTCAACCCGGCCCTTAGACGGTACAAAAAAAAATTCCCTACACAAACAGCCTACACTCACAACTACATACAATACATTAGCAATCGTCGGAACAAGTTGGCAGGCCTGGTGTTATCGGCCACGACGTACCCGCCCTTCCTGCAATGGGCAGATTTAAATATTGTTGCCTATCGCCCAAAAATTGGCATTGGCGGCTAATTTAATCCATGGCTTCGGCAATCCCCCCCTCCTTACATTTACTCACAAGACATCCTTACTTTACTTTCGAACAAAGTTTAATTGATAACATTCTTATTTAAGATAATAATTCTATATACAAGACAACAATGGCCACTAGATCCGCCATCTTATTAGTAACGGTCGCATTCAAACAAATGGAATCGCGACTTAAAATTAAACGGAGGTCGATGTTTGCCAATTGGACGATTCAGAAATGACGTCAAAAAGAAATATAATAATTAAATGCCCGAAGAATTTTAGGT
>SCDT01003148.1:7611-18174 GCA_004143765.1 Drosophila melanica
TGTGTGTGTGTGGACATAAGTAGCAATGTAAAATGATGTCTTGCCTTCTATGTGCATACGACATGAGACAAGCTTGTTGTTTTATTTTATTATTGTTGTTGTTAGTGCCAAAGCATAAAAATCGATGACAACAACGAGCAACAATAACAAAAATAAACGGGTCGACACAGCTCAGCTTGACTAAGTCGCTGCGGTGTGTATGTATGTGTGTATGTGTGTGACAGGGCAAGGGAGCAATGTAGCGCATTAATGCCCAGCTACTACAACCGCAACAACAACAAAAACAACAACAACAACAACGTGAGCGTCTGCAAAACGGCAACAGTTGAAAACAGACTAAAGGCAAAACAGCAATTAGAAAGTCCAGTTGCCAGTTGGCCAGAAATATGCGTAAAATAAGTTAANGTCTGCAAAACGGCAACAGTTGAAAACAGACTAAAGGCAAAACAGCAATTAGAAAGTCCAGTTGCCAGTTGGCCAGAAATATGCGTAAAATAAGTTAATACAAATACAAAAATAAATACAAACAAATGCGCGACAAATGGACTGCAACAACAACTGTAGAAGCAAAAGACTGTGAGGTAATTCAGCGTTATCAAACACTAGCTTAAGTCGCAGTCGCAGTTGGCGTCGCTGCCGACGCCGGCTACAACTGCGCAGCTGTGCCAATAGCCAGAAAAGCTTCTAGTTGGACGTGTTCTGTAACTAGTGCAGAGATTAATTATTATTACTTTGTACCTAGTAAATACGTATAAATCGCAACCATATCAATCAGTAAAGATCAGATACATATATTCCCTATTGCCATCAACAGCCGTAACGATCTGTATCTATTCTATTTCAGTTTTTTATTTTTTAATGAATTTGCAGTGCTTTGAATTTATCACAAGGTATCTGCAAGTCCAGCACTTCCCACTAAATCCGACCTACATGATTTTAGCTTGTTTTTCTATTTCGAGCACAAAGCAAAAGTTCAAAAGCATTTTAAATGTTTGTCAATGGAAAGTCGAAAATTAGCAAAGCGTGAATTACAATTAAAAACAGACAACAACAACTTTTACATATCGTGTGAGCAGATGTACATAATTATTATATATGTATAGACACAGGTATTTAAAGTGTAGCTACATAATATTTATGCACTTTTATTTTCTTTCGTATTTCAAAGCGTTTTCTAAGGCCCAGCTTTTCTTATCGGCTGTTGTTTTTGGCATTGGATGGATGGGGGCGATAAGATAAGTGTGTCCAGTATTTGCTATAAAAATATTTTTAATTGCACACTGTTATCAACTTTTTGAAGACTTGGAGAACGTTATTTTTTTGGTGCAAAAAAAAAAACGTTAAAAATATGCCAAGAAAATCGTTAACTGATTCATTTATGATTAAAATCCCAACTCAAATTTACTGATAACCAATTCCGAATTCGGGGATAGAGTTGTGTGTGCTATGAATTGCAAGAACTAACAGCTGCGGTCCCATCTAATGTTACCAAGGTGCCTTGGGGCACTCAATTGGGACAGCGCATGATCATTATTATGGCATTAGGTGATACTTGAGCTGGCGCAGGAAACGCTTCATCAAGCTGAATATTAAACAACATACAGTAAAGCTTCGATATGGTATTTGACCAACTGGGGCAGAACTTGTAAAATGTTTAATCAAACTGGGAAAGTGTCAACACAGAAAAGCCGACTTTATCGCCTACACTTGTTGAACATTTTTTTTTCGCAATTGTAACATTAATCACACAGAATTAATCATGTGTATAAATATATTTAACGCGTATAAAAATTTGACTCAATTTACCTGACATTTTCTTCCTAGTAGCCTGAAAACCGCATCGTTCTCATCCTGGGTCAGTTGTGTGCTGGACGCATTGTTTTTAGGTCGCGGCAGCCCGGCTGCCTGTTGACCCTCCTGTGACCTCATGCTGCTCGTACTGATCATTTATGCGGCGGCGCAACGGCTGTGCTGTGTATATCGTATATATTATGAATTAGCGATCGCACAAAAATATATTTAAAAAGCCGAAAACAAGCAGTGTTTTAATTGAATAAAAAGAAAAACAAGCAGCACAGTGAAGCTCGAATAAAACAAATCACAGTTATTGCGCAAATTTGGTCAACTGGATTTTATTGTTTCTTTTGTTTTGTATACCCTTGCAGAGCGCATTATAAATATATCAATGTGTAACGTTTCACAATTTATTTATCGGAGTAAGTCGGTTCGGACCATTACATCATATAGCTGCCAAAGTCCGGAGAATAAACTTGATATTATCAATATCTGACCACTATAACATATAACACGAATTTAAACAATCGGTCAAAAAACATTTTCTTTTAAGAACAACTTTTTTTTGAACCAAAGTCGGAAGTTGTAATAATATATAATATATGTACAAAAAGATCATCCTACAATATTTTAAAATTGAAATTGATAGGTCACATATTTCATAGGTCTGCAAGGGTATTTAATATTCGGTACTCCGAAGATAACCGTTATTTTTCGTTTTACGATTTTTTTTTTGATTGTTTTTTTTTTATTTATTTTTTTTTTTGATTATGAATAAAAGATATAAGCGCGCGATCCCCGAGACGAGGCAACAGCGTACGCAGTGGTGACAGCGACTGCGACTATTGTAATATTGGGGCGCTGGCAAGGCAAAGAGGCCGAGCCGAGTCGAACCGAGCAGAGCAGCGCGTTAACGGCAAAGTTGAGTCACAGTTGGCCCAGTCGGTTCGTTGGTTGGCTGGCTGGCTGTGAGCAAAACGTGGGCAATGCGCTGTCGCTGGCTTCAACTTTGGCTATGCGATGGCCCAGGCTGTTATCTTTGGCAATACAACTGTCACTGATTAGGTACGCATGTGTACACACTTGTGTGCGTGTGTGTGCGTGAACAAATACACAAGAGGGGTTCACTTTGGACGTGCAATAAATCGCGACGATTTCCAGCCAATTGAAGATGACTGTCAATGACAATATCGAAGACAACGACACAACAACAACAACAATAACAGCGACGGCAACAACAACAACACCTGTCTGCTCCAGGTGGGGTAAAAATGTAAATAGACGCTTGAAAATAGCAAACAGCACAAGCTGGTGCTGCTGGTGCTCAAGGTCTTTTCAGTGTTGTTGTCGCGTTCAAAATTCCACAAAAGCGCACATGAACAAGCATTGATTTTTTATATTTATAAATATAATTTTTTTTTTGCACAAGTTTGTTTGTTTGTCACTATAGCTCACTCGTTGCTGCTTTTCGCTGCTTGTTGTAATTTTTTTTTTTTTTTTTGTAATAAAAGTCTTAAAATACCAACGAAGTGTGACCGCAGACTGAAAACAGAAAATTACACATTATTTTCAATAAAAAAAGAGTTGCGTACAAATCGATAATTTGTCGGCATTCATTATCGATAACAACACACAGTATAGTTCCAGGCTGCAAATAAAAAGTACCAACCGTTATTTTAGAACTTAAAATGTAATTACAAATTTAATTTATGTACACCAAAAATTTTTTGTCATCATTGTTAACACAGTCTAAGAAGTACCAAGTCGCAATTTAAAAGTGCGCGCCCTACTGTTAAATATATTTGAATATCAAATCCAAGCTGAATGAATCGGATTGTACGCATACTGGGTACCACGCAAGATGTAAAACATTATGAACAACAGACCAGTGCCGACGCAATCGCCGATGGACGTCACGAATGGGATGGCCGTAGTATCCGGATCGATCTTGAAATGCCAGAGCATGTGCACCAGGAAGTGGGCCAGAATCAATAAGATAAACAATTGCAGCAGACCTGCTACAACGAAAGCGACAACAAATATAACATGCACGGTTACGTTCAGTGTGTAAATGTAGTCGGCCAAGAAGGCCTGCATTATGTTGCCGGGTATCGTAATGACAATCACAATGCGCGAAATGCGTGCATAAATCGTGCCCCAGAAGAGTACATGATACGGCGCCTCACAAATCCGTGTTCCCTTTGGCAGCTTGCCCAGCTCAGTGTGCCGGTAAAGCAGCGTGCACATGTAGTTCGTCTGCACAGAGGCCAAATTGCCGCCGCTGCCATTTATGATCGGCGAGTAGAGTGCGAAGCCGTGAAATTGTTCCGCCGATGTGCTCAACACGAGGCCACAAAATTCGCTGATCGCCAACGCCCCAATCACCGATATCCAGCCGTAGATGAGCACGTACCGTGTGTAAACGTTGTTAAACGACACGGCAATCATAAATGGAAGAAGGATAATTACATACAAGGCGATAATCCCAAGGCATATCCAAAACTTAAAACTAAGCTCGTGGAGAAATGCGGCGCTGTAGGAGATCATGCTTACAGAAGTCACATCCCCAATAGAAGCCGCAATGGGCGTGGCCATGAAGTCCGGATTGAAGCGATAGCGTTGCGAGAACAATATTAAAAACAGCAGCACCGTATCCAGTATGGCGCATGACGTCGACGCCGTTATCACCGAGGCGGCGATGAGCGTCGCGTAATTTTGGAATAGTAGCTTATTCGCCATAATCGAGATGAGGACCACGGTGAACGTGCTTAGCAATAGTGAGCAGACAATTGCCTGGACCTGCACCACGGCCAAATTACCAATGATTATCTTACATATGTCGGAACGCTTTCGCATATTACCCAGGGCGGATTGGGTGCAGAGACGCGCAGCCACGCACATGTCCAAATTGCCTTTAAGGCCGCACAGGCCGGGCACTAGGATAATTAGCTCGTTCACCTCCTTGTATACGGCCCATTCCCCCACGTTACCCAGCAGTACGCCCGTGATAATGGTACCCATGCTGGCCAAGAGAAAGGGTACAAGTATCTGGAAAAAGGTCGCGCACCAGCTCTCTCTATATATTATACTTCCATCTTCTTTGTTCTCTTCTTCATTTGGCTCTAGATGAGAGGAGGGCGTCTGAACTGCTCTGGGTACTGGAAATTCAATTGCCGAAATATTTGGCGGAGCCTTAAGCATTGGCTCCACACACACTATCTCTTTTGCGGATTGTCAAGCCAAGGAACACGCTATTTAAGTAGCCATTATTACTTTTTCACCAAATAATAAAACTCGTACCAAAAAAAACTAGTTTTCTTTATTTGACAGTTAAAGTTAAACTCAGATTACTATATAATTAGTTTTTAAAATCATCGTGGACCTTTATGCCAAACTGTCATAACTTTATTTACCGAGTTTTAATAAATGTGGGCTACAAACTCCATGTCAAATTTTATATAGCCCGCTTTTGTAGTGAGTTTTACAAAATTTATTTTTACCGATTTGCGATGAAATGAGTGAGCTATTGTTTTTGAAATAACTTAATTTATATATAAAAATTGTTTTTTCATAATTTTGTCGAAAAGCATTTCGTTTTTATTAATATTAAGATATATATATATATATATTTTAAAAATGTAAATCGCCTTAAATCAATACTAACTACAGATCGCAAATGTGTTAAGTTCAATACGAAAGCGTCTAAAGAAACTATTAAAAAGAAAACGCTTAAAAGTAATCAAAAAAGTATTAAAAATTTAAAAATTATGATAAAAAGAATTACGAATATTGAACGTTTAACGCGCGCCTTGAATACTTAAAAAGCAGTGACTATAAAATGTGTTTCGTCTTCTTTCTTCTCATTTGAAATATACTCAAAATAATATTTGGCTTAGAAAAGGAATACGTTTGCTAATCGTACAAAATAATGGGTGTTTTCGGAGTTATTTTTATATATATATCGGCTACTATAACAGTTCTTGAATGATGTACATAATAAATGTTATATGTAACTTTTTGATATAATATTTAAGGTATTTCTATCAGATATATATAGCATATATGCAAGTTGTACACTTCTGAAAAGGCCCGAAATAATATCTAGGGTATTACAATTATTTTGTATAATTAATTTTATGCAATACATTTGGCTACACACGAACTTGGAGTTGTTTCTTTTCTATATTATGCGAATTTTCGCTCCTCGTTTCGAATTGTGAATTTGGATTAGGACAAGTTAAGTTGTTTGTGATCTATGCTTATCAAATAAGAATATAGCGCATAGCAAGTAAATATATATAGATATAATTATATATATTGATTTTGATATATAGTTCTATATAGATAAACATTCTTTGATTCTGTTTCTGTTCACAATACGAAAATGCAAGACTTTTCTTTTTTGCTTGATTTTTTGACTCATTTTTGTGCGATTGCGTTTTGTTTATTTTCGTGCTCCGCCAACGGGTAGCCGGGATTTGGCTGCTGGAGCACCTGGATCGGTGTTGTCGAACGTGGAGCTGCGCAGCAGTTTTTTCGGTGCCGTTGTTGTGCCGTTCAGCGTATTGGAAGATTTCGTTTGTTGCGTTCGCAGATTGGACACTTTGGTCCTGGTGTTGATGTTTGTGTTCATGTTGGGCCTGCCTTTGGTCTTGGCCTCGTCCACGCGCTTCCAGATGCTGGCGATGCGACTCTGCGCCTGATTGATCTTGGCCGCAGCAGCGGCGGCAACGACAGCGCCTCCATTCAAATTGGAATTGCTGCGCGACGGCGGCGTTGTGCTGGACACGCGCGACGCTTGAGCGGCTATGCGGGAAGCGGCGGCTGCTTTGGCGCTGGCCAGACGTATGTTCGTATTGGCACGTTGTTGGGTTGCGGGCTTGCCCAAGACACGCTTGGGCGAGCCAGTCTTAGCTGTTGCTGTTGCTGTTGTTGCCCGCTTTGTTGGCAGCCTGGAGGCGCGTTGCGTGGGACTCGCCGGCTCCACAATGGGCACATGTCCGTTCACATTTGTCGGCTCATCCTTGACAAAGGTGCCCTGGCGCTCCAGTCGCGTTGTTGTTGTTGTTGTTGTTGTTGTTGCTGTTGTTCTTGTTGCAGCTGCTGCTGTTGGCGGCGGAGTTGTCTTCTTCTTAGCGGGCAGCACACTACGCTTCGCTATGGTTGGCGATAGCGTCTTGTTCTTAGCGGCGGCGGCGGCAGCGGCGGCTGCGCTGCTGCTCCGCTGACTCTGCATGCTGTAGGGCGAGATGTATGCGGGCTTTTTACGACCACGCACCACTTTCACAGCTGTCGCGGGCGTCAGCGTCGGCAATGCAGCTGGCGGGGATTGGCCACGACCATGACACGATTCCGTTTCTGAATTCTGTTCGCCCTCACAGCTGGGCGGATCGTCTGGCTGGGCTGGCATCAACTCCTCCTTGGGCGGGTCAACATCGATGTCAGTGATGTAGGTGAACTGCTGCATCATGGCGCGCATGGAGGGCAGCTGATCCTCCTGCAGCAGCTCGCGCGGACACTCGATTAGCTGGGTTTTGTAGCGCTCGGCGCTGCCGCGTCGCCGTCCATTGGAGCGCGGCGTTGCCGGCGCAGCTGTCTCAAGATTTTCCACAATTTCGATCTGGAGCGTCTCATTGGGTTCGTTGGTGTCCATCTCCAGGTTGCTTGTGATCGTGTACGTCTTGAAGCGATCCTTGGCCAGGCGACGCTTTTGTTTTGGCGTCAGCTGGCGATGGTTGGGCGATGGAGTGTTGCCCTGCTTGGGCGTGGACTCCGCCGAACTGAAATCCTCATTCATGGTGGCGTCCTCATCCTCCTCATCGTAGTCACAGCAGCTTTGGAGCACGGTCAGCGTCAACGTTTGATCATCACAGGCGGCCGTCTCATAGTTGGACACGGATATGGTGGTTGCCATGCTGCAATCCTGATCCGCATCGACCACCTCGGACTGTATGCTGTCCACGCTGATCATGGAATCGAGCAGCTCATCCATCAGCGATGGCGGCTTAATGTTATCCAACAGATTACAGCTGGAATTGACGCTCTCCGCGCTGCCAGCGAGCTGGCCAAGCGCACGTCTGGCCACCAGACCAGCTGGAAACGCCTTGCGCGCAAATCTCGGCGATTTACTGGGCAAAAGCTGACGCAAAGAACTCGGCTGTGTGTTGCAGGCGGATGTCAGCGATTCCATGCCCGAGGGCGGACGCACATTATCCAAATCGAGGCTGCCATTGATGCTGAATGTCAACTGGGCGCTGCAGTTGCTATCGTTCTCCTCGTTGTCCTCGCCCGCCTGCTGCAGCTGCTGCAGATTCTCGGCGAGGGCGCGCGCCTCGTACGCAATCATTGTGGAGTTGGTCATCATGGAGGCGCTGGTGCCGTTGAATAGGAGCAGGCGCTGCTGCTGCTGATGCTGCGGCACAGCGGCACTCTGCACCTCACCGCCCAGCTGGAAATTGAGCCCAGTGGGGCAGCTGGTTGGCTGATCCTCGACTAGTGTCTGTGTGTCCAGCGAATTGGGCTGTTCGCCATTAGCCACGCCCAGTGAGCACAACAGATGCGTCTCATTCGTGGGCGTTATCTCGGCGAAATCGTGTAGATCCTGTAAATCGTGTGCCTGTGTCGCATCCGCATCGTTGTCATCGTCCAGGCTGAGCGAGGCGAGCACGGGCGCCGTTTGGCTAATGCTGGGAAAGGAGACATCATTCGGACAGGTGTGCTCGTTCCAGGTATTATTACCCTGACTGTGACTGTTACTGTGACTGTGGCTATGACTGTTACTGTGACTGTGGCCCGTGCGCAACTGCTCCGCGGAGGTGACAAACTCCAGCGTTAGACGCTCCACAGATTTCAACATCAGATCGGGATCCTTGTGCTTGTCCGAGCTGGGTCGCCTGCACCCAACATCTGTCTGGACATCCAAGCGGACCGTGGTGTCCAATATGAACGATTGATTCGACTCATCGCTGGAACGTTCCGCCTCCATGTCCAAGTTAGACCCAATAACGTTCGTGGGAGCGTTCGAGTTGTCGTTCCCGAGACTTGGAGCTGGACTTTTTGCTGCGTCTGTGTCGATGGCGATGCCGTTGTGTAGAAGGTGCTGCTGCTGCTGCTGCTGCTGATTCAGCTTGGCTGGGATTGCGTGCGATTTCTGGTCTACGTCTGGAGCTGCTGTGCTGTTGGCACTTGCTGATGTAGTAGCCGCCGTTGGGCGAGACGGTTCCAATGCAGCTGCAGACGTAGCTTGCGCGTTTTTTGGCATCGCATTGATTTTGTTTGAGATGCCCGTGTTGATGCACTCCAGCAGCAGTTTCTCATCCTTGCGTTCGCGTTCCCGCTCGCGCTGTTGCTGCTGCTGCTGATGCGGCTGCTGCTGGTAATGATGTTGATGTTGATGATGATGGTGATGATGATGATGCCGCTGCCGCTTGGATTGCACGGGCAACTGTGCGGGCAGCGAATCAAATTGCTTCAAATTGGGATTGAACTGTTGTTGCTGCTGCTGCTGCTGTTGCTGTTGTTGGGTCCTGCCCGGGTCCTTGGACTTGTACATGCCTTTCAGGATGCACAGCTCGAACAGCGACTTGGACTGATTGTCATTCGAGTCGCTGGAGTCCACCGAACTGTAGGATTCCTGCTGCACCGTCTTGCGCGCACTCATCGCCGAATTCAACGAGCACGCCGAGGTCGCCGCATTAATTGCTATCGGCTGTGACGTGGAGCACAGCGAACTGGAGCGCTTGCTGCTCGTGGCGCTTGTGCTGAAGCCAAGATTCGATTTGGGTCTATTGCAGCCAGCGGCAATAGCCTGCGAATAAATGCGAAGATGCATTAATTGCACGTTTACTTTCTGTGATACTGATGCGCTTACCTGGCTCAGCAAATTGGTATCGTCCTCGGAGTCAATGGACAAAGAGCTCAGCGAATCATCCTGCCAGTGGGGCGGTCGTCTGGAGTGCTCCTGTGCGCCAACGGCTGCCGCCTGACTAGCTGGCTTCACTGTACTCGCATCCACAACGCTAAAAACACAGTTTATCAGATTATTCAGTTATATACAAAAACATATATATATTTATTTTTTCGGCTATATGGGCTATTTCGTATTCATAACATCTACAAATCAATCCTGGAACACACATTTTTCGAGTAAAAAATTTAAATACAATTTATTTTCAAATATGAAATAAATGTTAATGCAAAATCAGCCTAAAAGTTAATTCATTGACTCCAACTAATATGTCTATTTTGGATTCGTCAAAAATTTAATACATGATTTTTGACAATAAAAAAAATCGAGGCTCTTGAATCACATTAAAGTTTGATTCCCGCAATAAATTAAAATTAAAACTTTGATATTTTAAATTAAAAAAAAATGTTTTTTTAAAGAATTGAATTTTTTGTAAAAAAAAAAAAAACAAAGTAATATATTTTCAAAACGAAATAAAGATATAAATGCAGAAATAATCTAGATGTCAAATCTTAAAAATTTCTTTTAAATAGATATTTTTTTACTATATTAATATATATTTAAAATAAATAAATATAATAAAAATATAAATATATAAACAAAAAATTCAAAGCAGAGTAAATGATTATTTTTGAGATTGATTTATATTAGTAGTAGATTTTTATACTCGTTCACGAAGTGAAAAATATTTTTTTTTTCAAGTCACAAGTTCAAAAAAATTTTATTTTTGAAAATGAATATATTTTGAATGTAGAATCAAAATATAGGACAAATCATGATCAAAATGCCATCGAACGTGAAAA
>SCDT01003149.1:0-10156 GCA_004143765.1 Drosophila melanica
TGGGGGGGGGGGGCATTACAACAAAGTTTTCAGGCAGGTATGCCACTAAAAATGCGTAACCTGAACGCATATTATTATTATCTCTTGTGAAAATTTACGAGATCAAAAATTAAAATGCCCTCAAGCGTGGAGCGAGAGCAGCCAAAGAAAGTGGCTGGGGCTAAGAAATTGTTGCAAAATAATTTTATGGCTAGCCAAGGGTTAGGGCCAGGCAATCTATAACCGCATCAACGGCAGCCAACAGGGAAAAACCTGTGGGTGGCCGGGTTGCCAATAAGGATAAGCAATGGAGTAGCATTTCGCCCATATCCTTGCGGGCATTTTCGGACGCTCCTCGCTTCAACTACCAAATTGTCCATTTATTATGCGGCAACGCCTTTTTCACTTTTGCCCTGGCCAACAGAAATGAAGTGCCCAAAAGAGAAGCCTCAACCCCACCTTCCGCTCCCCCTCCCCCTCGCCGTCCCCCAGAAATGTAAGTGAAGGCATTAAGACAAGCTGTGTTTTAGAGGGGGAGTGACCTGCACTTAAGGTGCAGCATCGGCTACATTAGCCGCACACTTTGCCACGGAAGTTGCACAATTAGAAAAGCCAGTCAAACTTTTTGCTTGGTTGGCTTGCCCTGTTTTGTATCACTCCCCATCTCTCTCTCACTCTCTCTCTCTCACTCTCTCGCTCTCACTCTCTCACAGTCTATTGCACACTTTGCTGCACTTTTAACTTGCATATTAAAAAATAGTTTTGCGCTTGCAATTTTTCAATTTTCTTTTAGCAGCTGTCTGCGGAATATCAAAAAAGGCGCCTGTCGATATGCATAAAATGCTGTTGGCCCACCATTAGATTAGATATTAGTTCAGACAGCGCCAGCTTCTGGCCCCAAAAACAAAGGTGCAAATCCTTGAGCCAGACGTTGAAAAATTAGAAATGTTTCGCCAGCGCAAACTATGGATAACAAGCTTGGTTGCCTGCCTGCCTGCCTGCCTGCCTGCCTGCCTGTCTGCTTGGTTGCTTAGTTATTTGGTTGGTTGGTCAGCTGCTTTGCATTAACCCAGGGTTAGGCAAACCAATTTGAAGAGAGCGGATTTACGTGGAACATCTGTTTTCAGGCAAAACTGTACTGTAAGCGGAATGAAAGTAGGTCATCTGGAAGCACTTTAAAATGCAAACGTTCAAAACTGAACCCCATTTAGTAAAAAATAAAACGCTTTGTTCTCCAGCTCTAATATAGGAAACAAGCTTAAAATCGATATAAAAAAAAGGAAATTTTAAACTAAATTTAACAAAAGTATTCTATTTACAAAATTTAAATTACTTATCTGGCTAAACAATTCAGATAGTGAAAACAGTTTAAAAATGCAATTCCCTGCTTTTAGATATAGGCTTTCCATTGAATAGAGATCAAACTTCATAGCCTATAATGCAGCATAATATAATAACACTAATGAGCGTTAAATTTACACTCAGATCGAGCTAAGAACAAATTGCCCATCAAAGTTTCAAAAAAGTGCCTCAAGCAAGCAGCTGCCAAGGTTCCTTTAATATATATTCCATATTTACACACACCCACAAAAGGCCACCAATCATTTATTTAATACGAAAAAGTGCTAATGTTTAAAATATTCGCACAGCATATACCCTGTGAAAAATTTGAAAGATTTATATTTTAATTGTAACATGTTACAGTGGGCTAAAAAACTGTTCTTTCTACATATATCCAAATATTGGTTTAATATATATATGTTTATATTAAGGTAGCTGGATATAACTTATGATACTCCATATTTGATGGGTCTACAGGATATTAAGGCGCCTAAAAGTACAAACTGGGAAGCAACAAAAGGGGGCATAGCCAGGCCAAATAATTGAATAAAAAGCTCAACACAAAGTGATGTCGAAGACGTTGCCTGTGAAGAAGCGACTTTATCCTAACTTTTGGCACAGCTGGGACTACGGAAAATGAGGCAAGAGGAAACATCAGCGGCAGGTTCAAAAGCCCGCAGAAAATGCCAGAGAGCCAGCAAATAATTTGTACGCAAATTAAAAACAAAAAGAGAATCTCAATGAAAATTAAATGAAACAAGTAGTCGAGAGTGTCTGACTTGGAAATACCCTGTATCAATGTATCAGTATGAAAAGTGAAAATTGTTTGTTCCTTATCTATGTGTTTACTATACGTATATTCACATACCAAAATAGGTTCGGAAATAACGTTATTTACTAATTTTGGGAAAATTTTAAATATACTCGACTCTGCTACATTCACCAAATTTTGCATGAAACTATAACACCCCTTTTCTTTTTGGCAATTTTTCGATGGGTTCAGGGTATAAAAAGCGTGCGCCAAAGTGTGATTAAAACTTTTTCAAGCAAGTGTGGGGAGTCCCCGAGTTGCTTCGACATGTGCAAAATGCTCGTAATTGGTACTTTTTTTTCATTGTCATCGTGGCTGCTAATCGAGGTGTTCGTCGGGTGGGTTTCCGGGCCTTTAAAATCCACGCTCAATTGGCATAATGCTATAATAAGCGACATTTGGCGCGGAATCATTAAAAGCAAGGGCTGAACAGGGGCGACAACCCCCTTTGGTCAGGGGTTGCACTTGCCAGACTTGCCAGACGAGTCCGCGTCGCACCTTGCCACGCTTGCAGCGCGGCTCACTTGGCTGTCGTTGCTGGGCTTACAAAGGATTAACATCGCGCACAGAAGCTATTTGAATGGGCGGCACAATTGGGAAATTGTTTCAAGCGATTGCCAAACAAACGGCAACTGACACCAACCACCGATATTCTGATAAAGAGGCCGACAGCCAGTCTAAGCCCAGTTATGTACGTCGGCTGCTGTCTTTCCCATCATGCGTTATTCTATTTGTCATTTTGATTATGACATTGTAATGCTTTAATTGATGCCACAGAGACACAGCCGAACGCCAAACGCTTCTCTGATGGGATTCTGCACAGACTGCAAAAGGCAATCAACCCTCTTCCTAAATGACTAGACGACTATGATGCGACAAAAATCCCTCAATTTTTTGTCGTCGATTGTGTGTTACGTGTCGCGTCTGACAAATCCTATAAACAGCCCGAGGTGAGGGCGTCACTTTTTGTGTACTTTTTTTTCGATTTGCCTCCGAAATGGTTTGAAACTTCAATGAATTTTAAATTGATACTATACAGTGCTGCTCAAAAATATAGGGACAAAGAGTTTAATTGCGTAGCTTAGATTAGAAATTTTACATACAAAAGAGAAACAGAAATCAACTTTTGAAATTATTATTCGTCATCAAATATCTCTATTTAAGCGATCTTATAGCAAACTACCACCGAAACATACTCAAGTGACGTATTTGTATGAACATGCAACTTTTGAAACTGTTTCCATGCAATTGAGCGGCATTGTGTGCGATTGTGTGGTGTGCAGGACAACTGCTACAAAAGGACTTGGGCCGGGCAACAAATATGTATGCAAAAGCTGAAAACTGCGTTCTGGAGCTGGTAGTTGCTATGGCGTTTGTGATAAGCGACAGCAACAGCAACCGAAACAGTTATTTTGTTGCACGCAAAGCGACGGCAACGGCAGCGGCGGCAACGGCAACGGCAACGCCTGGACACGCAACTAAAATTACGAAGGACATGTGCGCAATTTTGCAACGAAAAACCCACAAAACATGAGGCGGCAGAAGCAGAAGCAAAGCAGCAGGCAAATTGCGGCAAGCGAGAGAAAATGTTGCATTTGGTTGCCGCCATCGTCGTTCCACCTGAGCGGCGTTCTTGGGGAGGTTGCGTGCCGCGGCAAGGGAGACAAGCGAGACTAGGGAGACGGGGACAAGTCAGGGGAAGCGGCAGCTGTTGTCGCTTTCTAATGCAACGCACAGTGGGCATGAAATATTGTTGACAGGTGAAAATACACACAGACAGACAGACACAGACTCAGACACGCGCGAGTTAACGACACCGAAACACGGCAGCGACAGATAAGCCAAAGCCGAGCATGCTTAGCACATGAAACATCTTCGACGAGCTGAATATAGCCAAAGTCTGGCTAAGTGCGAGTTCAGAGAGCAAATAGGACTCTCAACTTGAGTGGATTTGAAATGATCACAGAGAAATGCTCCCGCATTGCCTCTCTTTGGAGAAAAAGTGAGCACTGGCTAATGTGGAAAGGTGGTGGATATGGTGTTAGAGGTGGAGGCGGCAACGGAGGCGGGGCAGCTCGACCTATGCCGAATTCACGTGCTGCACTGCCATTTGGGCTGCCTCCCCAGAGGACCGGCCTGTTAATAAGTGAAAGTGTGTGTTGTCAGCTATGCATGTGTGTGTGTATGTGTGTGTGCCCGTAAATGGGAGCACAAATGTGCCAAGTACTCGGTACAAATAAAAGGGTGAGCCGCCCCCCCACCCCTTAGGCACGCCTGCAGCTTGGGGTTTGGTGTCAGTTTCCAACCCTTAGGGCACAATGTGAATAGCTGATTAGTTGCATAATAAATTAAAATATTTGTCACTTAGGTACAAATGCTTCGAATTGTTATCAACTCTATTTCAAAATTACAAATAAATCTAAATATAAAAGCAAAAATTTTGGATCGAGCCAGTTTATTTATTTCTACTACCTTGTATAAGACATTAAATGGGCATATCAATTGTTTTCTTCAGAGAAAATTATACTTAGCATATATAATATTTGATATAATATAATAAAGAATAACATTTTTAAGAAATTATTAAATGCATTTTATAAAAGATCTGCTGATTGTCATATATATTTGCATATATATTTTCCTTTAATGCAATTATCAATTGTTAGACAGAATTATTTGAGCTTTGCAGTGGAATATTGGAGGCGATCACGAGTCTGAGAACAGAGTCGAAAACTTGTGCTCTTTGGCAAGCTGCGTACGAAATGTGCATTTGGTAACTAATACTAGCACAAAGAAAGAACTTGCGGCATTGTAATTTAGCCACCTGCTGTTTGTCTTTGTTTTCAACGCAGGCACGTAGCACAATTCTCAACTTTGCCTCTAATGTTGCTGAAAATTGAATTTCTTATTACAATATTTTTTGTTACACTGAGTCTGACTGCTGCAAGTGCAGCGGCAACAACAACTACTTAGAATCTGCTGGTAAGGAGTGCTCTGCAAGAGATGCCCTGGAATTTCAAAATGCAAATGTTTGTGGTTTTCTGTGTCTAAAATGGAAGTACAAACAGTTAATGCATATTATATTATTTCTTGAGATGAAATCTCTTTTTTCGGCTGCACACATTTGCTTTAACATTAACAATGCCTTTCAGATACTTTTTTCATTTACAGGGTATTAAAACATTGTGTGCATTTGCCTGTGACACCAACAACAACAATAACAACGTAAAACATTCGCCGTTGCGTTCCGTTGTTACGTGCTTACGTAAAATGCTGGCGCCGCTGGGCAAATTTGTTTCTGTCCTGTCTATGGCAAAAAGGACTGCGAAGCGCGCTTTCTATTTATTTATTTGATTATTTTAGTTTGTTGTGTGCGGCGCACAAAATTAAATGAAATGTTTATTCAAACGTTTAAATTGCTTTAAAATAAAAATACATATATATATAACACAACAAAAGGGGACAAAACGCTATGCCAAAGAGCCTGCCAAGTTGTCGCCAAAAACTTGTTGTTGCTCTCCGGCTGCTTTGTCCTTTTTATCTCGAACTACATTTGGCTGACTTTGCGCTGGCTATCGTTATCGTTTATCGTTAAAGTGAATCATGTCAACCGCATAAAAGGGGCTCAGCCCCTCAACGCCCCTAGCTGGGCAACATCTTGGATTACCATAAAGGATTTCCCGTTTGGCCATTTGCTCGCTGCCTGCGTCTAGGCGGCATTCATTTTTCATATATCCTGATCCCCTATGTGACCCCAGCCTTTGTTAAATTTAAAACGCCAGCAACAGCCAGAAGGATTTTCTGCAAAGAGGATGGACTAATAAATACCCTGTACATTGGACATATGATAAAATACATCAACAAAACAAAAATGCAATTACGGTTTGTCTATATAGATATATATATATATATATATATATATAGGTATTTTGTAAATTTTATAAATTTATGCAATTAACAGCTTGTGATACCCGCACTGTCCTTTTTATATGTACAGGATATAACAACTAAAACGATTTTATAAATGAGCTGCCGCCGCAAGCAGGAAACGAGCAAATCGTTCAAGAAGAATCCTTGCCAAATGGCAAAGTGATGCCAGCCCCCCCCACACACACTCTTTCGCACACACACACACACACACACACACACACACACATACTAAATCTCGATGGTCAAAGCCAAAGTGCAATGTCCGTGATGACTTGGCAGCAAAAAGGGCTCCATCCTGAACTAGGCGACAACACATCCACTCCCCAAATTCTAAATTCCAGTTACGAAGCAAAGTTTTTGTTTATATTGACTGGCAGGCAACGCCGCAATACAGCATCAATCAATCATGTGGTTCAAATTGGGGTATTTGTTTAAGGCGGTAAATTTTCAAAATTTCCGTTCGTCTTCGATAAGGATGTGTGTTAAGTCTTATGTGCCTGTCACTTGACCAGGACCCTTTTTTTGAGGTTAGATGTTGAAGCGTTGTAGCTAAAGTTTAAAGAGCAATATCGAGAATGAATTCATTCCGGGGATTTTCATATAAAAGCTGAAGTACGTACAACTAAACTTTCTAAATTTTTCGTTGATATTAAAGAAATATTTGAGTATTCGATTCAGCATAAGCTAAGCTGAAATCAGATTATTTGCTAATAAATGTTTCAAAAAGTGGCCTTTTCGAGTATAGTTTTCATTATTTTAGACTTATAATTTTCTTTTAGGGTATCCTAAAGTTGCTGCTGCTAACTGCAATCTTATCAAATAAGTAACTTCGTTGCAAGATTGCTTGTCAAATTTTAATATGCCAAAGGCCGCTGGTCAATGCCAAAGACCGAGGCAAAAGTTTCATTTCTTTGCTTAAGAACAAGTTTATAGAGCCCTGTGGGTGGGCGGGGAGTGTTATTGGATGGTTAATGCCATGATGGTATTAATCATGCGCCTGTCACCTAGCGTAAATATTGTAAACTGAGTGGAAAATGAGCCAAAGCTGGCTGGTAGATTGTTGTAATGAACTTGCCAGCAAAAGTTTCTCGTAGAGCGGCAAAGTTTTCGAGATTCGCCCTCCTCGGGCTGCTAATGAGGTGGCAAGCAGCAAGTGGACAGTGGCATGTGAGGTGGCGGTGAAGTAGGTGATATGCGGCAAGGCAAGGCAAGGCAAGGCTTAAAATCTATAAATTATAATTTGGGGTATGCAACACCTCACTCTGGTAATTGTTGACTGTATTTTTGACATTTCGTGATAACTGTGACGATGATTGATAGGTCAGAGGGCTAAGCAGTTGCATAAGCAGCTTAACAATTTGCCAAATAATCGGACTTCGGCTTGCCTTAACCATATGTGTGTGCATTTCTCTGAATCTCACACCTTTGGAGAGTGCAATGCAAACATATTAGAAAGTGATTTCTAACTCAATATTGGCCAGGCTTAATGTGCTTGTTTGTCTCTGTGTGTGTGTGTGTGTGTTTGTCTGTGTTTGTAATTCCCCACAGTCTAATAACATTAAGGTGTGTGCGAATATTATGAAAATGACCACAGAATGCTGCACAACTGGACCCGATGCGGTGGTTTACGGCATTTAAGCCACAAGTGTGCTGTAAGAATATATACTAAATGTTTTGTTATTGATCAAATACACAATGCACACACGTACACACACACACATGCATGCATGCATACACCCTTGTAACTATATACATATATAGAATATTTATGTATAAGAGAATTATGTTTGCTTAAATGTGGGCAAGGCATTGTGCATTTAATGTTGTGTTAAATTGAAAATTTGCATAAAATATTTGTTGTTTATTTATTGGCAGTATAGGCTAAGCTGTGCACACACACCTGAGTATTTGTGCAGCCAGCTGGCAACTAAATATTTGATGCAATTTGTGTGGCAATTTAATGGCTTAGTTATCCATATATAACTACATATACATATAAACACACATATTTATAAATATATCAAAGGAATTTCTCGGTGTTTATCTAAAGGTCATTTTGTAGGGGGAGCGTTGAAAAGGACAGATAAGTATAATATGAGAAAATATATATATATATGTATATATAAAATAAGTGTCCGAAAGTTCAAAGTTCAATACTTTTCAACAACTTAAGTCTCAAATATTAACAAGTTGCAAAGTGAAAGGCAGATTTTATAGCAGCGATGCATTTATTATTATTGTTGTTGTGGCCAAGATTAAAACAAACATTTGAACTTAATCATATATCGCATTTCTTTCAATCTCTTTTGTCACATAAGGCAACTGAGAATTTGCGAAGCTGTGGGGCCAAACAAAACATGCCCTCTTCAGTTAAATAATGGAGAAACTAATTTCCCAGCACTTGCGCTAATCTCAATTTCAACTTTTATTTTATTTAAATTTGATACTTTGTTTCGCAATGATAAAAACAAAGCTCTCTGCTCCTCGACGCAGCTCCCAGGCGGAACTTTATGTGTTGCCGCGAAATCTCAAAACAATCAAAGTACGAGAGTGCAACAAAAATAAATAAAATAATAAAGGAAAAAAAAGAAATGGAAAAAACAACAAAAGGGCCAACTCAAATAATATGCCAGGGCTGTTGTTGTCGGGGCTGTCGTGGGCGTTGATGTTTGCTCAACGAAAATACATAACAACAACAACAACAACAACAGCAGCAACAACAACAACAACAACAGCAACAAGAGGAACCGAAAGCCAACTTCAACTTTAGTGCGAAAACTTTTGCCACTTAACTTTTGTGAATGCAGGCTGGCAGGCAGTGTAGCAAAGGGGCAGTGGCAGGGGGGTGGCGGTGGCGGTGAGCGAGGTGCCCCTATCTGAATCCCAATCCCAGGGCCAGTTTCAGCCCTCCCTTAGAGTCGGAGCTGCTGCCTCAAATGCCAAAGCAATTAAAATTATTGCTGGCGAAAAAGTAATATTTTTCAAGTGCTAAATAAACACACTATAAAAGCCGCGAACGCGAGCCGACAACTGAAGTCAATATAAGCCCGTTCGCCGCTAGATGGCGCTGCTCCCCATCTGCTTCCTCACAAACGACACCCAGGCACACACACACACACACACACACACCAGAGAGACAGAAGACGCGCACAAAAGTTGATTCAATGATGTTCTCAAGAGTTATTTACATATGCAACGCGCACAGAAAACTTAAGCAAGCGCCAAGGAAAACGCTCCTCTCGCTTTCCACCCAAGCCCAGGCCCAGGCCCAGGCCCAAGCCCAGCAAATATTTGGCCTGAGCCTTTTTAGCTATGCCAAATCGCCGGACAGACTTCTTCTGGCCCGGATTGAGAGGAAGAGCGGTTGAAGCCACTTGAAAAGTTGCTGGCGCCTGATGGGCCGCTTGATTGCCTGCGATATGCGCAGAAGACAAGCCCAAGTAGTTAGAAGATGGAATTGTTATGTGAATGCTGGGTACGAAGGCAATTATGATAATGTTCAAGTTGTTCAGGTTGCTGCCACAAAGAGGCAGCACTTTCATGTTGATTCAAAAGGGATCCGTTGACAAATAGGAAGTCTTTCAAGTACAGCAAATACGCAAATAGTTTTCAACTGAAATGAGTTTCCCCATGATAAATAAATTTCTTGACCCACAACATACTTAAACAAATAGATTAACAAAAATTTAATATAGTTAAATTGATCGCTTCTGTCAATTATTTTGTTTTTTTGGTTTTACAGTTTTCTCAGCAATTGGGTAAACAATTTGTATGCCAAAACCAATTACATAACCCTTCGGAATAAATACGTTCAATTTGCCATGTGAACTTCTTGTTTTTATAGCACACCGCAGGTCCTGTGAAAAAGTTTGCGTCAGTTTCTAATAGCGCTCCATTACTTAATACTAAAGCTTACGCCCACAAGCAATGCCGATAAAAAAAAAGTTGCAACATTTGCTGAAAATCTCAAAATACACTTTCACCTAAAAGTTGACAGAGTTTTGGAAGCAAATTGCAGGCAACTTAAGTTAAGAAAAGAAAGCAGCAAACTGTGACAAAGTACCGGTGAGGAGCGTGGAACGCAAAGAGCGGTGG
>SCDT01003152.1:0-10145 GCA_004143765.1 Drosophila melanica
AAATATATAATATATATATTTATAAACATCAGTTTCCAAAATATTCCAAAATTGAATTTCAACTAGAAAAAAGAAGACTTGATTTAAGTAAAAAATTCGCACTAAAATTTTGCACAAAAATTCCTGAAGCAAGCATTTTCTTCTACTAAAGAGTTTCGTAGTTAACAAAAACGTTTTTTGAGCTTAAAATGTTGTGCCAACAGTTATGCCTTATTTGAATACAAAATTAAAATTTTGCTCAGTTTGGCTGACTTTTAAAGTGGGTCTTGGGCCTATATAGGATCAATGCACAATGCAATGTGCAACACAATTTCCACATCGATCAGGCCATCAGGGTCGCAATTGTTGAATCACAGGGCAAAGAAACAAAAGAGCGAAGAAGATGAAGGTGAACAAAATTTGCATGCAGTTTTACAAATGACGCAGGTGCCCCAGTCGAAGCTGAAGCCGGAGTTGGTGATGGAGATGGAGTTGGAGTTGGTTGGAGCTGGCCAAGCAGCTCATTGGATTGGCAAACAAGGCAACGTGCCCAAATTGTTTGGCCAAAATACACAGTGTAGGAGAACGGGGGTAAAGGGCTATACAAAATATTGCAAGCAGCTTGCTTTTTCGGCTAAAATGTGGGCTCCCTTTTAGACGGCACTCAAATCAACAGCAGCAGCTGCACAAGCTCTCTCTCTTTGCCCTTCTATTCCTCCCCTTCCTCTCTAGCGTTTTCTCTAGGGAATTGAGGCATCGATTCGACACACACACACACACACGCACACATACGGTGTGGCATGCATTTAAGCCAAGTGCTGCTTCCTGTTTCCTGACCAAAAAATGTCTCTGAGCGACACAATGAAAATGGATTAAAAGGATAAGTGGACGAGCGGACTGCGTTCCGGTCTTGTGGGTCAACTGCTTCAGTTACCTCACCACACCACACCCCACCCCACCCCATCCCACAGCCATAGTCTGCGCCGTGGTCTAATGACCAGACAGTAGCTCAGTTCGTGGGCCCAGCAACTAGGCCTGCCGGCTATCCGGGCCTTTTGCGGGTTACATTCCTCACAACTTGGAGGTGTCCAGCTGTAATTGAATTACCCAACAACAAAACAAGCAAAACAAAAGTAAAAACATCGGAAACCTTGGAGCCGAGGACAGCTTAGATACCGGCAAGATGGAGCTTTACAAAGCTCTTCAATTTTGCTGTGGATGTGGATTCTTAATTAACACTCACCTGCAGACGCACAATGCATGCATTAGTTGCGATGAGTGCAGCAGCAGTATCTGAAAGTCACCAGTGTGCGACAATGTTAAAAAAAAGCTTCAAGTTTCAATTGAAAGAGCTTTTACATTCTACCAAGCTGTTGTTCAACACAACACAATCAATTGGATTGGAATGAATTGGAATAGTTTTGAGAGTATAAAATCGAGCTATTTATTAAATTAAATTGATGACTGAAAAATGACAACAATGAACTTTGTTAAAGTATGAATAGAAATATCAAATCATAGATTTAAACAGCTTTAGAATACAAATATAAATTTTATCTTTGAAAATATTTTGCAGATTGTTAAATTTTACACATCACTCTAGAAAAAGTACAGATAAAAATTCGTATTGATTGATGAATAATTAAAGAATTATAATATTATTTAATGACTGATTGACGATTTATTATTAATTGATTAATGATGAACACATTGATTAATGATCGATTGACAGTTCATTGATTGCTTATTGAAAAATTATTAATTAATTATTGATTGAGTGACAATTGATGCATGATCAATTTATTTATTACAAAATTTATGATTGACTGACAAACATTACTGTTGATTGATTGATGATTGATGACATAAATATAAATAAAATAAATGTATTATTTAATAAATGATTGAGTGACGATTGATGTTAAATTTATTTGATTTTTATATAATTAATGACTGATCGAAAAACATTACTGATGACTATTGATTATGATTGAATAATGATAAATTTATGATTGGTTGATTGACATTAATAATAAATTAATGATTGAGTGATTGAATATTAAATAATTGATAATTGACTAATAAACAGTACTTATTGATTGATTATGATTGATGAAAGATAAATTTCTGGATAATTTTGTATCAACTATTGATTGATGATTAAGATGATAGACTAATTAATTATTATTATTATTATTATTATTATTATTAATTATATTATATTATTAATTATTATTATTAAATAATATATGAATGTCTAGATTATTGATTGATGATTTATTTAAGTTAACTACTGATTGGTTGATACAAATAATTATTGAGCAAACTATGATTTATTTTTGTGGAGCCTCAAACTAGTTGGCCAAGTGCTGAATGGTGAATGGGGCAACAAGTAGAGACGGTCTGATGCTTCTCTGATAAATACTTGCTGGCTGTTCGGCTCAACTCTTGCGACGTTGCCGATGCATTGGCACTGCATCGATGTTGTCCAAACGCTGTCGCAGCGCACGCTGCGCCGACGAGAGGGGCACGTGTAGATACATAGAGGCCACCTGATCTTGCAGCATGTGCAGCTGCTGCTGCGGATTGGGGGCAGCAGCGCCTGAACGCAAACGTTTCCCCGCCGGAGCGGCCAACCTGGTTTTCGTTTGAATTTTCTGCTGCTGCGGCTGCGACCTCACAGTTGAATCGATGACCAGCGACTGCGATCGGGTCGCCACCTGGGCGAGCCAACGCTGCCAGGCGAGCTGCGAGAGCCGCCGTCGCAGCTGCTCGTGGACGTGCTGCTCCTGCTGTTCGCGCAGCAGCCGCTCGCGCCGCACCTCCAGCTCCTGCTGCTTCCGCTGCTGCCACGCGGCGAAGCAGTGCTGCCTCTGTTCGCTGCGTTTGCGCGCCTCCTCCGCCACAATGGCGGGCAAACGCGGCGCACAGTTCAACCGCCGTTTCGAGTGCAGCCACTCCGCGTACGAACGCTCCGACATCTGCTGGCGCATCTGCTTCAGGTGCTGCAGGCGGTGCGCCTCGCGGCGTCGCTGCCGCCTCCGCTGCGCCTCCTGTTTTCTGCCAATTGGTGTCAATTAATTAATCGAGAGTTGACATTTGAATACACTCGCTTACGTTGTGAAACGAGCATATTGGATTTGAGTAAAGGAAATTTTGAATATTTATCGTATGTTTGTCTTTCAGCTTTAAAGCTCTTTTTTCCAATCGACATTTGCCAAATCGTCTTGTTTTTCAGTTTTTCAGACATTACTGAAGACCTTCCCTAAAGATCGCCCACTAAGGGCGTGGCAAATAAACTAAATCTATATATCTTCCTAAATTTTAAAGTTAGCTATATACAACATTAGCAGACAGATTACTGAAGTTATCCTCTAAAGATCACGCAACTGATTTTAAGGCTACGCCTATTAGGGGCGTGGCAAATTGATGAAATCTATATATCTAGGATACACGCCCCCAAGCAAAAAAAATCATAATCGATATTTAAAATAAATTTAAATACACATTTAAATCGTTTTTGTTTGTCTTAAGCTGTTGTTATGCTGTGAGCGAGTATTGCACAGTGGGTTATACCCGACCGGAAATGTTTTCGATTACCGTTTGCAACTTACTTTTTTGACTGTAGCCACTGTTCGAAGGTCAGGCGACGGTGCTCCACGGCAATCTTCTCCGCCAGCTGCCGCTGCAGCTGCGTGGACTCAGCGGCGGTCAGTTCGTGATCGTGATCGCTGATCGGGTTGAAGTTGTGCGTATCGAGCCAAAAGCTGTCGCTGTCGTTGCTGTTGAAACTGTTGGCCGGCGGCGTTGGCGACAGCGGCGGCGGCGTTGAGACGCGTCGCGGCTGTGTTACCGCCTGGCGCGACTGCAGCCCCGGCGAACTGGAACGTCCGCCCGCCTGACGTTCCGGACAATCCGCCGGACAGCTGACGATCGGTGACGTTTCCGCCAACAGCTCGCCGCAGTTGACCGGCGGCTCATGCAAACGCAGCCGCAATGTGGGATACACCTTCTCATAACTATTAGGAATATAATAATAATAATACAGTTATATAATAATACAATATCGGAAATACATATATGCGAGAGTGCAGCAGAATGTTTCTACCTACCCCATGTCTGGAAGTGGGCTCGTGTTCAGGTACTTCACTTCCACAATGGAGCGGTCCGGCCACAGAGCGCCCGTTGAGCCTGTCCGACTCAGCTCGGTCTCCTGCACAGTCATTGCTAGCACCAGCCGAAAGCTTTAAAGCTGACCGAAACAATTTGAAGCTATGTGCCGAGTTAGAAAAAACAAAACAAAATAGTGAATTTTTGAACAAAAAATTTTAAAATTTCGAATTTTGTGACAGTTCTATGAAATGAGCAAAACGAATGAAAGAGAGAGAGAGAGAGAGAGAGAGAGAGAGAGAGAGAGAGAGAGAGAGAGAGAGAGAGAGAGAGAAAGGCAGAAGAATAGAAAGAGAGCTGGTAATATTATTGAGAGCAATCTATTCCTTAAAAGTAGTTAAAGTAGTTAGTTTTATTTTGTTTATCATTCTCCAACTTTTACATAACTTTCTGATTAATATTAGCTTTTTTTTACTATTTTATTCATAATTTCATAATATCCATTTTCTTCTTTACAGAGCGTAGATTTTACTGCATTTTCTTGACTCTCTATTTAAATCTGAACTTTATATTCTAATCTCTGTCTTTTATTTTCCATATAATTAGTCTCTAGTCTCCACTCCAGTCTCCACAGACTCAGCTTTACTTTTAACAGTATTATATTTATCATTTTCTATATTTCTTTAATCTTTCTTCATAACTTTTTAAGTGCTCCTTTGTTACTATTTTCCTCTTTCGCTCTCTTCTTCTGCCAACTTATCCACAGCTATTTTTATCTGTTTTTCAAATTCTCTCTTTTAATTTCTTTATTATTCTCGCTCCTTAACTGAGCCTTGCTTCTCACTTTCACCAAGTCTTCCTGTGCGTCTATCTTCTTCTTCTACCAACATTTCCTCAACTATTTTGTCTTTTTTTCTCACTCCAATATTTTCTTCAATCTCTGTAAGCCCTCTCTCTCTCTCTCTCTCTCTCTCTCTCATATTCCTCTGGCTCCTTTACTTATCTATTTTTCAAACTTTTACTTAATCTTTCTTTGTTTCAATCTTTTTCTTCTACTACCAACATTTTCACAGCTATTTTTTTCTCCCCAATTCTTTCTGAAATCTTAAGCCAAAACTCTCTTTCTCTCTCTCTCTCTCTCTCTCTCTGTTTTGTTTTTTTTTTTGTTTCTCTCTATCTTCTATCTTTCTTTTTCGCTTTCTCTAGCCCCCACTCTAAGCCCATTCAGAGTTCATGTCACGTGTTTTTTCTTCTTTTTTTGGTTATCTTCTTCTCTTCGCTGTTCGCTTTTCCCTTTTGCATTTGTTTTGGTCGCGAATGGAGCCGCTTTTGTGCGTGGCAGGTGGGCTGTGGGTCGTCCAAGCCAGGTTAGCCAGGTTAGCCAGGTGAAGGTCGCTACATCCATCAAGTATTTGTCGTTGTTGTTGTCGTTGTCGTTGTCGTTGTCAACAACAAGCAGCAACAACTTGGACAACAACAATAGCAACAACAACAACAACAACAACAAAAGGCGACTTTGCCCTCAGTTTTTGTCTTCGTTGCGTTCTCGTTGACTGAGTTGCTAACAATTTGTTGCACGGTGAAGAGTTAAGGCACGTTGAGGCAAAACAGGTGCAACAGCAACAACAACAACAACAACGACAGCAACAGTCGCTTATAAAAGCGGGCAAATATTTCATTGCAGTCAGTCAGCACGCCAAAAGCCACGCCCATCACATCAGAGCCGCCCACACGGGCGACATTTATTTGTTTTATTTTAATTGCAGCCACGCAGCAACAGCGACGCCAGCAGCGGCAGAGGCGCTGCCAGGGCAACAATTGTGAATGGTGGAAAGGGATGGGGAGAATGGGATGAAGGGGGGGGAGAGGAGTGTTGGGGGCGGGGTCTAGTTTTTCGGGCCTCACTTGGCATTTTACTGTTAAACTGTGAACTGTGACAAACTGTCAACTGTGAACTGTGAACTGGCAAAGTGTTAGGCGCTGACGTCGCTGTCGCTGTCGCTGTTGACGTCGACGTCGACGTCGACGCTAACGCTGACGTTGTGTAATAATGACATTTTAATTAAATAAAAGCCTCAAGTGTAATGCTTGTTGTTGTTGCTATTATTTAGAGTTGTCAACTGTCTCTGACAGAATTTGAGTTGAAATGCATTTCAGTTGTTATTGCAGCCCCTCTGCCGCCACCGTCAACCACCCCCTTAACCCCGCGAACCCACCCTTGCCGAGGACTCTGCTTGCAATTAGACAAGCAATAATATGGACAAATAAAAAATAAATGTGCCTTAAATAATTATTTAATTTAATTACTTTTAGTGAAATAGTCAGAAAATGAAATGCGTTACTTGTGATAAACAAATGGATACAGTGAAACTTTGCTAAATAGAAAAGTGATTTTTTGTGCAAATTCTAAAACGTAAATTATGCAAAAATATTAAACATGATTGCTATATATAACATATAGTATTTATGAACGTAGTATACATTCTGTTCAAAGTCTTTTATTGTGAAAGGAACAGTAGACATTCGTTAAACAGGACGCTTTAGCTGCAAGATATATATACATATATATAAACTTGATTGAATATAATTTGAAATATTTATGAACATATGGTATGCATATTATTGAATCATTATATATATATATGGATAGATAGGAAAGATGTATTTTTACACTCGTTCACGAAGTGAACTACTATCGCGATATCTATCGCCTATATCGTCCATAGTTTAAGAACTAGAGACACAAAAAACTCGTTATCTCCTTTAAATATTGATAAATATTTCTGAAACCGAAATTTTTGAAAATATCAATAATAACTACCGTGAACGAGTATATATAAGTATATATTTATATATAAGACTGCAACATTCTTACTTGTTTTCTTAATTGTTCAACAATCGTTTATTTATATACACTAGAAAATCAAATAAAGTGCTTTAAGTTGTTTAGAAATATTTTCAAGAAATTTTTATTTAATTTCCTGTATATCTGCTGGAAAACAATGTCCAGATAAAAATTCCAAAAAATCATTATATGAAATTTCTGCTAGAAAGTATCCAGTTCGGTGGCCTATTTACTGCGGGCAATCTTATGGTCTATTATATATTCCCAATGTGCTTTTCACAGAATTGAACTCTTCCTCTTTTTGCGTTCGAGTTCGTTTTATTTGATTGCATGCGTTTCTATTGGATGTCATTCAAATGAGTCGCACCTTCAGCATCGATTGCCTTATAAAAATTGAAGCAACTGCGTTTACAGTTACAACCAGTTCTGCCACGAAGCCCCCCCCTCCCCTCCACCCCACACAAACAGCGCTCGCATCGAAAAAAGCACATAAATTGTCAATTGCAATTGCAGTAAAGTGAAACAGCGAACAAAGCCAAAAAAAAAAAAACAAAAAAAAAACAGAAGAACAATTTCGTTGAGTTGGCAGCGCCCCGAACACAGACAACAACACCCTGTACATTTGCACACCCTGTGCGGCCACGCCTACTGGTAAAGTAAATTGCCAGCGAGCTGTAATTGAAAAAAATTGCGTTGCATACTTGTAGGCATGATTTATAAAAGCAACAGCAACAACAAAGTGAAAAAATACAAAAAGAAAAGGCAAAAGCAAAGCAACAAAATAAACGACAACAACAAATTGTCCCGCCAATTGCTGAGGCAAACAATTTGCGTGTTGCTGCTGCTGCTGCTGTTGTTGTTGTTGTTGTTGTTGTTGTTGTTGTTGTTGTTGTTGTTGTTGTTGCTGTTGTGTCAGCAGTTTTTGGTGTTGCTGCTGCTGCTGCGGGTATTGGCAAATGCGTCGAAAGACAATAAACGTGGCCACATGCATAAAAGAAAAAAAGTAAACAAAACAAAAAAAAAATAGAATATAAGCAAGGCCACACCAGGCGAACGTATCCGATTGCTAAATACCCTGTAAAAGGATTTTTTAAAATTAAGTAAATTAAGTACAAAAAAAAATAAATAATAATAATTGTATATACGATATTAGTATTGTGTTCAAAGTAAGGAAGACTTATTATTATTATTTTATTAACAACATTTTGCGCTTATTTCAAGTGGATAAATTAATTTTTACTTTTTTTTCAATTTGAGTTTGATTTTAAGCCGAAAATATTCGCAATTTTAATCGTTTTGTTTTCTTAGTATTATTTCAGATTATCTTTGTATATATACCATTGTTTGGATCATAATAAATGTCACATTTTATTGCAGTTTTTGGGCTAAAAACTCTTAGAATCAATATGCCCGTTTTTTAGCCATTTGCAGTGGTTACGCGGCATTAAAAAGGGAAGCCGACAGCAACAACAGCTAAAAGAAACAACCAGAGAAAATGTCGTTAAGCGAACTGTGTGTTTTACCAACAACAACAACAACAACAACAACAACAGCAACAACAATGAAAAGAACAGGCGCGTTTACAGCAACCACAACAATGAGTGCAACAACAGCAACAATAACAAGAAGGAAAAACATGAAACAAATTTAAATAACAAATTTCAGTTGCTCTTTCCTTTTTATTTTTTTTATAATTTTTGCGAAAACATTTTAATGCGAATCTTGGAAATTTCTAAAGTTTCCGGTCCATTAGTCCCACAACAAAAAAAATAAAAAATCTATTATATAAATAAGATTTATTTGCATAAGGTATTCAAGAAGTAGAACAGAATTTGTAAGTTATGAAAAAAATACAAATTGGGTTTTAAGTTGTTTAATTTGAATTAAGTTTTAAACTACTTTTATTACCAGTTTACTTTTACTTATTAGTTTTAATTAGCATTTTATATTTTTTTAATATTTATAATATTTTTTTTTAAATATATTTTTTATATTTTAATGTACAATTTTTTTCACTTTTATTTATTTTATTTTTTTTTTATTTGATTTATTTGTATCTATTAAATTTTTGCTTAATATTTATTATATTATTGTGATATTTTTATTTATTTTAAAATATGACTTTTTATCTATGTCCTTTTTGAAATTGAAATTTTGTACGAACTAAAATCAGCTATGAAAGCTTAAAGCTTCCGCTCTTCGGCAATGCAGCTGTAAAAGGTATTCACGATCTATTTTGGGATCGAATCACAATATATATTCGGTACATCTAATTTGCATTTCGTTCTATAATTGGATTACAGATTGATAAACTGGTTGCCCAACAATAGATTGCTATTTTTGCAGCTTGTGCTGTAATGCCAGCGATGATTTCTTGTGCTTTGCAGCTTAAAGAAGGCTTACCCGAATACCTTAATACCCTGCCCAGCGACAACAAGCAGAACAACGGGGGGGGAGGAAAAAACAAACACGCGAGTTGTTCGCGTTGTTCTTGTTGTCAGTTCCTGTTCCAATAATTTCGGAAAATGCGCCCACATAAAATGTATTTTTATTTATGCCACACTTTGGGGCAGCTGCCCCATAGCCTCCGCCGCACAGGTAACGGATTCTGTTGTCAGCTTTGTAACTTTATTAAAAGCATTTGGAGCCAGTGGAAATGGTACGTGCCTGGACATCCTGCTACACAGGTAAACACCCCCTCCCTCCCCCTCTTTATCCGTGGAATAGCTGAGATGCCTCTGAGAAGAGTCCAGTAACAGGTCGAAGATGCGAGTGCACTGCGAGAAACAATTGTGCGTGAGTTAACTGTGATATGGAATCATTTTATGATTTATTATGATTTTAAAAATGATTCGAAAATTGTTTGAAAATGGTTTGAGAATGGTTCAAAAGAGGTTTAAGCCCGAATTAGTTCGCTTGTTGAAAAGTTAAACAAATCGATGCAAAAACTGGTTTTATAATAGTTTTTATTTTTACATTTTGCAAGCGTATTGTATTTTTCATTTTTTTGTGAACAAAATGTTATGGAACCGGTTCAAAGTGGTTCGGTGTCATTTGCAACTATCCTATAAATTTTCGTCCTTAAAAGTATTTCAGGTACGATTATCATCATTATTATTAGTATTATTATTATTATTATTATTATTATTATTATTATTATTATTATTATTATTATTATTATTATTATTATTATTATTATTATTATTATTAT
>SCDT01003153.1:0-10144 GCA_004143765.1 Drosophila melanica
AAAAGACAAATTGCAAAATACCAAAATTTTTTAAAATATCAATATTTACGAACGTGAACGAGTATAACGCAGTCGGTAACGCCCGACTGCAACGTTCTTACTTGTTGATTTTGCTTTTAGCAGCTGATCGTAGGTCTGCTGGTAATGGACCACGGCTGTCTGCAACGCCGATATTTTTTCAAAATACCTATTAAGCCTAACGTATATTATTCCGATCTGATTGATTGAAATTTCCATTTTCTTTCTCTTATACATCTACATTCTTATGTCGTAATATTTTGTAGGCAGTTGGGTTTTAAACTATTATGTTTAACCCATTAAGAGTGCATTAATATTGTGTGCCCGAAGACAGTAAAATATTGTAGCAGAGCGTAAACATATACATTCCGCGTGCGCCAGATTTCAAAGAGCCCTAGACACGGTCATAGGACCAGAGATGGAGCCACACGCGTTTGCGTACTTTGACGACATCATTATCGTAGGTGCGACCAAGGAGCAACATATAGACAATCTACAGGATGTATTTCACCGGCCTTCAAGCGGCAAACCTAAAGGTAAATCGGAAAAAGTGTGCCTTCTACAAGAGGGAGGTGGTATTGCTGCGTCACGTGGTGACTTGCGACGAAAAAAGAACTCGGATCCCAAAAAGGTAGCAGCAATCTGGAACTTGAAGGCACCGTCAAACTTGTAGCCTCTGGAGGCATTCCAAAAGATTGTGGGAGAGGAATCTCCGTGCTGGTGGGTATCCTGTAAGTTATGGGAACTTGTATCGTTACCTGGGATACTGGGCCGAGAACTAAATAGCCTGAATATTATGTGTGAGTATGGGTCGTCGGCAGCGGGTTCTACCGGAATGCCACCTATAGGGGAAAATCAAATATTGCGGAAGATGGTGGCGATACTGGCTTAGTTCCACTACTAATTCAAGGTACAACAGTTTAAGCAAGCAGGTCATGTGTTGACTCGCTAGGTGGCTGAGGCATGTGTCGTGTTATGTGGGGTTTCATCGACCCACTCCAGAGATCCACACATGGCAAAACGCTGCTGTTGGTCTTCCATGATGCATTTTCCAAGTGGGCAAAGCTAATCCCCCTTAAGAAAGCCATAGCAGCACTTTTGCACGTAGCGTTCAGAGAAAGGATCCTTAGTAAATTCGGCATACCGCGCAAGCTGATGTGCGACAATGGCGTGCAATTCACTAGCCCAGCCGGAAAAACTGAATGGAGGGAAAATCCAGTACACAGCGCCGTATTATCCACTGGAGAACCCCACGGCAAGAACCGGCCGGTAAAGACAATGCTGGCCCAATTCATAGAGGGCCATCTGTATGACACTGTATGACGAGGTAACGCCAGGATCCGAAGCCACCCAACAGAAGCCGCAAGAGAATGCGAAGAGGTTGAAGGAGATTTTCGAAATTGCCCTCTACGAAGCAGAGTCGGCACTACAACTTACGTCGACTCTAGTGCTGCTGCGCCAGCATTTGCTATCCAAAGACGTTGACGGGTTAGCGGCAAAGCTGCTGCCAAAATATGACTGCCCCTATCGGGACCAAGTTCAAAGCAGACAAGAATGGCTAAGAAGACTAACAACAAACATGTTGAATTAGTGGATAGACGAGCAGTACAGTACTATTTAGAAGTAGAGATCGAGAGATGACATAAGAAGAGGCATAGTAATTCATCAACATCGGTGCCCGACAGCTTGGCGCATGAAGGACTGTAAGGACTTTATTGCAGAAATGCACAGATAACAATTGTTGCATAGTAGATAATGTCACGAAGTATCAGTCAATGATCGGTGCATTAAACTTGTTTTTTCAAACATTGTTATGTTGTAAAGTAGTTTCTACAGCGGGGTATAAATCTCTGTGTGACCAAGGTTGTTTACAAGAAAATTTGTAAATCACTGGGACGCTATGTTTTGCGGGGGCAACGCAAACTCTATAATTTCAAGCTAGAAGGCTAGCCTTCAAAATGCCCTTCAACTCAAGATTCCCCGTCTCTTCGAACGAAGAAGCGCGAGCTAGTCTCTCGGCCCCTCGTGTCGTCCCCGATTGTGCTCGGGTTCGGGTGAAGACCACGACCGCCACCACGTCTCCTAACTTATGCTCGGGTTCGGACGACACCGTGACCGCAACCCCCACTATGTTAGGGAGACCCTGTACCGCTAACGCTACACGAATCTAGTTATCCCGAGACCGGGCCTGCTGACTAGGTTAGGGAGATCCCGTAACCGCTACACTACGAAGGTCAGGGAGTCATCTTGACCAAGCTACCTAGCTGGGTCAGGTTCCGCGCCTTGACCACGTGCCCGCCCGCGGCAGGTTCTCACCTCAGCAACGCTTTCTACAAGGCTAGCACCAACAGGTATAGACCGTGTCGGCGACTCCCGCCCAGGCCAGGTCAATACCAAGGCCACGCTGCCAAAACCCTACACCTATTTAAAAACAGCTAACGAGATTCCAAAAAAATACCATTTATTACCAAGAGAATGTCACTAATCCCTATTAATATTATTAGTGCCTGAGTTTGATCAACGCTCCTACACTTTTAGTTAATAATAAAAGTATTATTAAATCTGCGTTTTCAATAGATTCAAAGGTGCTCGTCCGCACTTCGCGAATTGCGTGCGCACGTGTGCACTCGACGTCGCGACACGCGACCGATCGATTGTAGGGCTCGACACTAATTTACTCCACGTGGCTTGCCTTCTTGAGCCTCTGCCACTCTGCCGCAAAGCCGCTCTTTCGCCTGAGCTTTCGGCAGCTGATGGCCGGGCTGCTATCGATAGCGCCCTTAGCAGCTGGTCGTAAAGCTACCGTTAATGGATCGTGCCTGTCTGCTATGTCAATAATTCTAATAATACTAACAACACTTATTCTACATATTCTATTATAAATACTTTACACTTCATTGTTTTAATCCGGTACTTAATTCTATACATTTTTTCCTGTCTCTATTATTTATTTTCGTATTTCTATGTCCTTAAATCTATTAATTACTATTGTGGGCGGTTGTTTTTATAACCCGCCTCACAATGTTAAGGTTAGCAGCAAATTAAATGTATAACAGATAATTTATTACATTATTTTATTAGATCGAAAGTCAAGCGCACTCCACTGTACTAAAGTCACTCGATACAATAAGACATTAGATTCGCTTGTTTGTTTTTTTTTATCAGGCTGTCTGATTCTGTGGGGTGACGTTGGTATTCTACCAAAGAGCCTCCCCTAAAAACATCAATTATTCGCATTAACGCATTTATAAAAGCGTTTGGTATCTAGCATTAACTGTAATCAGAAATTTTTCAGATAGCCCCTAAAAAATTGGTCGTTTAGGACTGAAAAAGTGGATCGAGCAATCAGATAATGAGAGTAAGAGCTAGTCTTTTTAAACGTCTTGTACATCTTTAACTTTATCTTGTGCCACGCAATAATATCAAATGGAAAATAAATGCTAGTAAAAGTTTACTACAAAGGCCTCTGACAGTTGGATAGCCAAGTGAGAGGGAAGATGTGAGTAGGCCGATTTTTTATTTTGACAGTATATTCATTGATAATTCCTTTGTATTCTTTTGCTAAATTTCGCTGAAATGTCCCGAATAATTAATTTTAAAAAAGTAAATTTACAAGGTAGTTGCGAGTTTCGATTTGTCCTCCGTAATGTTCGCTTTAGACTTGGCATGAATTAAGGCCTTGCATCATTAGATGTAGTAGCAAAGGCATGCCTAGAAACAAAGATTTTTTATTTTGTTGGAACAAGGTAGAACAAAGGCTTTCTTAGCAACCTAGACCATAGCTGCAGATGGAACTATAGCTTTTGTTGATTGACACTTTGATTCGACCGGTATATTAGCACTAAAGCGTTTATTATTATCAAGAGTTGTACTATTCACCGAATCAGGACATTATTTGGGCTCAGATGGGGCAACATCAATGAAATGTTGACTCGTCACTTCTGTTTTCGATGAAGGGAGACGAGAAAAAAAATATTTATATATTCTAAGCCGAATTTCATATATTTTAATATGAATTAAAATAACAAAATAATAATGGGTAAAATAAATATATAAAGAAACCAGTGAGATTGCTCTAGTCGGGACCGCCCGACTAGTAGATACCCTGAACATAGAAAACTCTCGGCAGTTGATGAGTATAGAGCCCGTTAAAAATATAAAAAAAAACATTTACTAATAATTACCTTCGGAAAAATAAATACATCAAAACAGGAAATCGAACTCGCTCCCCCCGTGTTAAGATGCACGACTCTTACCAACTGCACCGCACTACCACATTATTAATGTATGATATAACATTACTTAACCATCGCAAAAATCAAGGAAAACGAAAATTTTGCACTTGTCATTAAAACGATACAAATTAATAGTAATAATAATAATGAATAACGAACAAACATAGCTCTACCATCGCTGGACCAACTGGACCATGCTCTTACTTGCCCACTTGGTGTTAAAATTTATCTTAACCGTTACAAAAAATTCGTAGAAAAACGCAAGACAATATCTGCATATGCATATGTATGCGTGCACATGAACACAGAAGTCGCAAAGCAGCTGCGCTTTGCACCCACTACTGAAAAAAGATTCTTGATACGCTCGTAAACTAAATGTACGATCGTTATGAAATTTTCAGGACTTATTTAGATCTTCGAAATGTAAAACCAAACCAATTTGCACGTGTGTAGTATTTGATTTTCTTTGTTTTTATGGTTTATCGATATTGTGGGCGATTGGGGGAAGGTATCCAAACTGAAGTATTTAAATTCTTCGTATGTCTTACGCGAATTTTATAGTTTGGGAGTTATGCTTAAAAGACCGTGTCAAAAAAGCGATAAATATCGATAATAAGAAAACGGAAGGAGTTATCGATGTTTTGAAATAAACTTGATCTGCGTATGGTACATAATTTGTAAAAAATCAATTATCACTTATCAATAAATAAGAGGTATCCGATCTCAGTCAATACCACAGAAAATCTGCTGTTATCGTTTTTGCATAAGTTTTGAATCATATCTTAATCAATGATCAATTAATATATTTGTGTAAATATAAATTCCAACAGCCAATAATAGATACAAAATGGCAATTCTGAGACTTTAAAGTTCGAATATCTAGAAGATTTCGCGAAAATGCCAATTAAATTGGCAAAAAGGTGTTTAGCTTTAAGATGTCATATCGCCGACTTTTTCGTTTCAAAGACTAATATCTTAAAGATGCCCAGGTAATGCAACTATGCAAGTTCATGGGCGTGGAAGACAATTGTTTTTCGACTATAATGAAACAAAATAATAACTGCCTTAATTCAAAAATGTATAGTTGCACAACCAATGATTGAAATTGGAAATTGTGTACATTCATTAACCGGTTTTTGGAGGATTGATTGGAAAAAATTTCGGATTCTTAAACATTTTAAGAAAACATCTACAATAGAACTATTTAAAAATTTTTTTATATGGGGCCGCATTTTTATCAGAAGGTTGTAGTTACTTTTGTAGTCGCGCCCGCGCCGTTTTTATATGTGTATCGCTGTTTTTGTATCTAAGTACATATCAGCACCACATACCATTAACTAGTAACTGTTGCGTTTCTTATACTCTGAACCAATTGAAAATGGGTAAAAATGGGTATAATGGTTTTGTGAAAATGTATGTAACAGGCAGAAGGAAGCATCTACGATCCCATAAAGTATATATATTCTTGTTCAGCGTCACTAGCGAAGTCGATTCAGCCATGTCCGTCTGTCTGTCTGTATGAACGCGTCGATTTCAGAGACTACAAAAGTTAGAAAGCTGATCTTGGTCTCATTCAATTCGTATATATCAACGCAGATCAAGCTTATTTCAAAACATCGATAACTCCTTCCGTTTTCTTATTATCGATATTTATCGCTTTTTTGACACGGTCTTTTAAGCATAACTCCCAAACTATAAAAGCTAGAGCCACCAAATTTATTTTTTTATATTCGCGTTAAACATACGAAGAATAAATACTTAACTTTTGGATACCTCCCCCAATCGCCCACAATATTGATAAAACCATTAAAACAAAGTGAATCAAATACTACACACGTGCAAATTCGTTTGTACATACATTTCGATGATCTGAATAAGTCCTGAAAATTTCATAACGATCTTACATTTAGTTTACGAGCAAAACTAGAATCTATTTTCAGTAGTGGGGGCAAAGCGCATCTGCTTGGCAACTTCTGTGTTCATGTGCACGCATACATATGGAAATTTTGTCTTGCGTTTTTCTAGAAATTTTTTTTGCAACGGTTAAGATAAATTTTAACACCAAGTGGACAAGTAAGAGCGTGGTCCAGTTGGTAAGAGTTGTGGCGCATATTCTTTTATTTGTTCGTTTTTCATAATTATTATTATTATTATTATTAATTTGTATCGTTTTAATGACAAGTGCAAAATGTTCGTTTTCCTTGATTTTTTGCGGTGGTTAAGTAATGTTATATCACACATTAATAATGTGGTAGTGCGGTGCAGTTGGTAAGATTTGTGCATCTTAACACGGGGGAGCGAGTTCGATTCCCGGTTGTGGATGTATTTATTTTTCCGTTGGTAATTATTAGTTCATTTTTTTTTTATTTTTAACAGGCTCTATACTCATCAATTGCCGAGAGTTTGTGTGTGTGTGTGTTCATTTCTGGGTTCAGGGTATCTACTAGTCGGGCGGTCCCGACTAGAGCAATCTCACTTGTTATTTTATAGAAATAGAATTTAGTACAAACTTAAGAAAAGACATGAGAAAAGAATGCTTCACACTGTGATCTTTGGCTCTCTGCATCCTCACATTCTGCTGCTCCCGCTGCACCATTGTTTGAATCTGTGTACCCAGGCAGTGGCTCTCAGCAATCGGTTGAAATGAAAGACAAAAGATGTCTGCAGCAACCAAAGCATACTCCCTTGGCAGTTCTTCTTTGTTATTGTAGGTACCATCTTCAGCCGCTGGCTGCAGGTGGCTGAACACCACCTTGGATTGTGGCCATGTTGCATCATTTACTGCGTTCTCGGTCGATGGTATTCGTCACCACTGTGCCATATCCGTAAATTTTAAGATTTCTGCCACTCGATTGTCGAAAAATTGCTTGTATCGGCGGAGCGTACTGCTTATTCAGTGCACCACTGTCTGCGAATCCGAATGAACAAAGTTCGGTGCACATTTCATCCTTCCAAAGGATCAGGTGTAGACATGAGGCTAAGTAACTTTCTCTTTGCGTACGAACCAACAACAACAACCAAACCACATTGAACTTCAAGTCATCCGTGGCTGGCTGTTATGCCATACAACATCTTTAGCGGCATCCAACATCCGTGCTGGAAGCAAATTGGCACAGCCCAAGCCCAGCGTTAGTATATTTTTCTTACCCGTATTGATACGATGACTGCTTCCCTTTCCGTCAAAAAGCGATAAACGATAATGGCTTTGACCGCACTTGGATCCGCAGGTGTTGATATTCCAGCGCATTTACGGTCTTCAAATAATGCGTCGCACTTGGCGAGCATGCTGCGCCGAACGTCATCATAACCATTTCTTACACATCTCGATCATTTCTATGTCTCTCGTTGACCACCTCCGTCTCGCAAGAGAAACCGTTGTGCGCATCTGTCCTGTGGTTGTATCAAAGCTTAATGAAACATCTACATCATGCCTCCAAACTCCAATGCCTTCCCTTAAGTGGAAGAGCATAGCTGATAGTGACTTGTAGCTTTGCTCTTTTGCAGTACTGAATTCAGTGATACGTCACCGCCGCGTCGAAAACCAGACGAAGTTTATCTGGTTTATAATTCGCTAAAAGGTTTGTGCAAATTGTATAGTACTTTAAGCTTTAATTTTGATATTGATAATTCTCGTGTGTGCCATGCGACACAATGTTATCACATTTTCAAAGCAGACCGGTCTGATAGCGCTGTTCCAATCTCACTATTGTGTTTTCGAGCATTTTCTGAGCCCTGGCGTCGGCGCTGGCTGCAATCGGCGGCGCATTCTCAACAGCTTATTCTGTGAGAGTGTTAAATAATACGACATCGATAGTGGCTTTTTTCATAGATCCTAGAACAAGCTCTGCATCGGCAAATTCTAGTTTTGAACTGATTTCAAATCGTAACGTTGTCATTTACCTGTTTCATAATTTTACAAGTTTACCACAATAGTGATTTCTCTAGCGGATTTTCCGTCAAACTAATTGATATTCAGTTGTCGTCGCTCGCCCTTCAGGTTCAGCTGAGTTTATCATTATTCGTGGACACGGACGAGCCTTTATCAAAGAAAGCGTACGTGTCCAGTCCCTTATATTCTGATCCGAATAATGTTACAGGTAATATACGAAACAGCAGACGCGTTGCCCTTGGGTCCGCACAACTCAAACTCCGTGCTAATGTTGCTTAGGCTTCCCGTAGTGGTGTCCTACGGCCGGCACTGCCATTCAAATTCGCTGGCTGCGGTATCCGTCTAGCATCTCCAAAGAGTTCGGTCACTCAATCTAAGACTCTACAAAGCTTCGTGTAGTAGTCGGTCATTTCTTACATTGCATCCATTCATTGGCATTTATTATTCACACGACAGGGCATGGCCGATGCTTCTTCACATGCTGCCATTTCGTTGATGGAAGCACTGTCTGTTCCAGTTTTCATCCTTTTGTTTGGTGCTCACATGCAGCAACCTGCATTTTGGTTCCATTTCATCGACATCTAAAAATATTATATGTACACATTTTCAAGTTCAGGCATCCACTTGCTGAAGTGTACGACCGTCAAGTAAGCGTTCAATGTCGTATAAAATCTGGCCCACTCTACCGATCTACCTGTTGGCAGATTAGTGACCAATTCCTCAATAAGAGTGGGGTTTCCTAGATGCTGCTCTTCATTAAGGATTGACTATAGATAGGCTGCAAGATTGCTCACGCGTCAAGTGGTCTATGCGTGGAAAAAAAATTGCCCGTCTTCAGGCTGGCCTCCAAGCTCAGGAAGATTCGTTCTTATCACAGATGTCGTAGATCCGCAGATAACAGCAATATTTAATGCGTTGACGACGTGCACAAATAGGGCGGCAAACTACAACTCAAAGAGGTCGACAAACTTCAGTTAATTTAACACGGGAGAATTCCACTCAAATATTTCGACACAATTCCCTCTGTTTCCAGCGGCAAGTCTTCACTCAAAGCCAACGGCAATAGCTCCCAATGCTGATGCCACTGTCTGCAACAATTTACAACGCTTGCTTTACACTCACAAGCAACGGAAAATTTTCAGTCACAGTTGGCGGCATACCTTTATTTTCCGCTGGAACATTGCTTTCTGCTCTTACATGCACACGATTCTTCTTCAAAATGGCGATCTTCTGCATCAGGCTCGGAAATTGCTGCTGTTGGTTCAAGTCTTGTAAGTGAATTGTTTGCAGACTTCTTTCGTCACCGTCATAGCGGTGGTACTCCCAGCATCAACCTGCACACTCGAACCTAGATGTGTGTAGCGGTTGCGGCTCAGTAGATAATGTTCATGCTATAGGTGTCTTCGATCTCATGGTGGTTCCTGCAGAGGTAGTTTATTCCATATCGTACAATCGAGGGCTTCTTCTCGATGAATGTTGGGTTGGCATCGACAATTTTCGGAAAAGGAAATCTGAAACATTCACATTGGCGGCGATTAAGCGAAACGCCGCACATGACGTCTGGGAATTAAAAGAATGTCTTTTGTCTACAGGAGAGAAATTGCTCAGAATGCTCAAAGCTTATAGAAGCACCTTACTGATTGCTGATGAATAATGGAGGACGATAAAGAAGAGGAGTACAAACTTGAAAATATAGCTTACCTCCTACCTTACTTTTTTCCATTCTTACGACAAGACACTACACCTAAAACACCGTTTGATCGTTAATATTTATTCGCCAGTCCATCTGGATTAATTTGTGGGTATGAGCAAACTTATTTTGCAATGATAAATATAAAAATAAAGGTCTAATGAAGCCGCGACGTTCCGGCATCAAATGTTGATTTTTTTACAGGCTGATTCAAGATTTGTGTTATTTTGAAAGTCCTTATTGCTACACTAGAATTTTTTGAAGTGTGTAAAGGAAATATCTTATAAATCAACATCATGCAATATTGCTGGG
>SCDT01003154.1:0-13595 GCA_004143765.1 Drosophila melanica
AATATATATATTATATATTGTAAATTAAGGTGGCTCCTAAGGACATTCATTGGTTGGAAACGAATATTTATCGAAATACTTATGACATTCAATACATGTACTTTATATAATACTGATTTATAGTTACAACTCACAATAAAAAGTCTTCGACAAGCTCGATTAGTTGTTAAGTCTACGTTTTGGTGTTCTCTGATTTAAGCACAAAGATTTTTGCAAGGAATCTGTTTATCACATAACAGAACTATTGAATACATATATGTATATATATTTCATGCAGCGTGGAATTTGAAAACGAATCTCAAATTTTTTGAAATATCTGGTGTAATTTATTTTGAGGTATATTATTGTATAATATGGCTTTATGTCTTTCACTATTGTTAGACTTGAGAATCTTAAAAGATATGCAAGTAATATTATTATCTTGATAAAGTTAATGTTATATGTGTAAGGTATAGTTAATGTATACACCACAACTTTAGATTTTCACCTCGAATTTACAACATTTTTTTCGCACATTTTTACTGGATATCTAAAACTATACCATCATATGTAATAAAGAACAAGTTGAGAAATTCTAAGAATATGTTTTGTGCGATCGGTTAATTATTGTTTCACAGATAAGAATAACTTACAGCTAAAAAGTAAACTGAAACAAAAAACAAATAGCATAGTTTACTTTTGTATGAATTGATTACTAGATTCGATCAAATTGCACTGACCCTGACCTTAAACGACAATTTCGATGATTTCGGGCTCGTCCTCGTCATCGGTTCCCCATCCAGCATGGGGATTGTTCTCGTCTAGTCAGTGAACGAGCCTCTCCTGCTATAGCATCACCTGCTTCAGTTGCGGCAACTGCCGCTCCAGAATCTTTTGTGCGGCCACCTGGTCAAGGCCATCAATGCTGCATGCAACCAGATCCCTCAGATTGTGCGCATCACGGGCAATATGATTAAATGATTCCAGCGTTAGCATCGAGCAGTTGCTCAAGTTGAGGCTGCGCAAACGTTTCAGATTGGCCACAGCAATGGCCACCGCGTTGTCATCGATCAGCGAACAGCTGGCCATGGATAGCATCTCAATGGATGGGCAATTGATGGTGAGCGCTGCTATGCCCTTGGTCTCCATACGATTGCAGTAGTCCAATGTCAGGCTCTGCAGTTCCGGCAGACGCAGTGCCCGCCGCAGCATGCGATCTGTAAGATTCCGACAGCCGCGCACGTTTAGCTCACGCAAGCCGCGTAGACGAGCTATGGGATGGGGCTTTTTGCCGAAGCCAATGAAGCCATAGTCCGTTATCTTGATGCAATAGTCAATCTTGAGCACACGCAGCAGCGTCTGGTGCTGGAAAATGGTGGCAAGAGTGCGATCCGTGGTCGCCTGGCGGCAGTTGTCCAGGCTGAGCTTGCGCAGATTGGGCAATCGTTCCAGCAGTGTGCACATGGACTGTTCATCAATGAAGCACACATCCTCCAGGAACAGCTCCTGCAGCGTATAGTTGATGTCGGTGGTTAAGCCCTCGACCAAACCACGGCCGGTCAAAGCACGGCAATAGGCCAACGTCAGCGACTGCAGACAGCCACTCATCTGGCGCAGCGCCTGCACACAGCGCACATCCAACTGCACACAGAACATGAGATCGAGGGAGCGCAGCGTGTTGTGCCACTTGTCGGCCACGCAGAGGAGCATTTCATTGGTCAGCGATAGCATGCCGGTGAGATCCAGCTGATGCAGCTTTGTCGAATCGGGTATCGAGTCCAATATGTCATCCAACAGGACCAAATGACAATTGCCGGAGAGCTTCAGTATGCGCAGCTTGTACATTAGCTCGAAGGCCACACACCAGCGCTCGGTTTCAATGCCCGGCGAGCAGCTAAAGAAGATGTCGACATACTCCAGTGTGGGTGCATGATCATAGAGCACCTGGAGCAGGGCCGTCTCATTGTTCCGGCGATACTCGAACTGCAGATGACGCAAACGCACCTTGTTCTCAACGCGGCGCAGCTGCAAAAGCATCAGCATCTTCAGCGATGAGTCCAGACTAACGCCGTCGCATTCAAAGCCGTCTAGGTGTGCGAACTGCTTCATATTTATGCCGTCGATGGTCATGTTGACATCATCCAAGAAACTGGTTGTGGCTATTTTCAGCATTTTCAAATTGGGCAGCTTTCCGTCCAGATTGCGAAAGACGGGCGAATGTCGGACCTGCATCTGCTTCACCTCCGGTCCCACCAGCCTCAGGAACTGCTCCAACTCGGCACTTTGCGTCAAATTGCGCAGCTCAACGTCCTCGAAGCTGAGATACGAAACGCCGCGCTCCACATGCGCCTTCATATCCTTCAGATTCTCCTTGGTGACAATCACCTTGCCCTTTGTGAGGAAGTAGCGACGATTAACCAAATTGCGACAACGCCAGGACACCAGACGCAGCTGCTGCAAATCCAAATACGACAAATAGGACATTATCTCTATCCACATATCATTGGGCAGCTGGTTAATATGCAGCGGAGTGATCTCGCTGCCTTCGCTGGATGACGATGACGACCTCCTGTCCACCCCATCCGACTCCATTTCTGGCTCCACTTTTGGCGTCTGAAAACATTTTACCGTTCACATTAGAAGCTTTATTAAACCAGGCTTAAACAAAAGAATATATAATAAAACAAAAGCCGAATATTCATTTGAATCAATAAATAACAGTTCAATTCATCTGAATATAAGTATAATTATAAGTATTCATTAATATGCATCTAAAGTGTATCATGCAAAAAGTGAAAAGCTAAGCTATAAATTTATACAATTCAACTTATTTAAACAGTTTCAATTTTTACCAATTTAAGCATCCTGTGTTCATTTGAAACTATCAAGTTTATCACTATATATTTTTTTTAATAATAGTACGAATAGTTAAAATTTTTGCTCTTGAAAATCTATAATTAATATATATCTCCTTCAATTTCAAAGCTAGTTATATCTATTCCAATCTGAGAAACTCTTAAGTGGTAGATTTTCATCTATATATTCCAAGATTTAAGTATCTAGACGGACATTGTACAAACCCAATATTCTCTTTAAACTTATTTTTCTTCTAATATTTTATTATACACAGTCACTCAATAAAGTTGGTCTAACAAGCAATAATTCAAAAATATATATATATATATAAATTTATGGGGTTAAGATAAGCAGATTAAGGTTGTGTTTTGGGGCGATTTTTGACATTATGCAGGAGTTACTCTTTGGCAATAGCCGCAGTGCGAACGAATGTTTTAGAAATATTTTTGATGCACTTGCATATAAATTATTTTTGAAAAATGTGCAAATATCCAAATCGATACATGGTGCCAACAATAAACACCAGCTTACCGACCTCAGATGCTCCACGGACACTCCTCCGTGTTTGATCGTTCCTTTCATATTCTCCGCTTGAAGCTCAAAATTGGGCTTATGCCATACTTAGGCTTGTCCGTCGGATCTGTGAATATTAAATTTAGATTCATCGGAAAAAAAGCAGTGCTCCAAAAAGTTATCATTTGTACTTTTTCGAATGATCTTTTGACCAGAATTTACACAGTTTACGCAAATCTTTCTTTGCTGCAATGCCATTTTAATTTAGAAACTTTTTAATGACTGTTTTTGCTAACATTTCTATTAAAGACTAATTAACTTAACTTGACTTAACAGGGAAAAAACACTTTTTGTACCAATTATTTGTTTGGTTTTTCGATTTAATTTTTGGCAGTTTTCTTGGAAAACATGCTACTAAATCTATACCGTAATAATGAGTATATACCGAGTATATACTTACTTTATTGAGTAACTGTGTTTTAAGTTAAGTTAAAATCAAGTTGACATTGATGCGGTTTTGACCACTGTACACAAAATGGGTAAGTTTGAACATCGGGTGCACTCGTTGCACGACAGGTGGGCAGGTTGCCCGGGCAGCGGCTCTTAGCTGGGCTGTTGCATGACAACGTCTGTGTTTAAGCAGGGCCTGGTTTGCTTGCCACTAACGCATACGTACGCATACACACAAACTGAAACGAGTGGGTGTCTCTGCACTCTTGCATCTGCTGCACTTTGGCCCGCACAACCCCCTCTCAGTGGCGCAATTGAGATTGCCTCTCATCCCCCAAAAAGAGTGAGTCCAGTTACAGAATTTTCACTTACCTGGGGCTCAGTGGGCCTGTCAAATAAAACGATTCTTCCCCTGTCAATCCTCACAATTCCACTTGCAGTCAGGTTATTTCCCATGCAGAACACTTAGCTCTTTAACAATGAACAATCAAACAAGAAATACAACTATCGCGTTAACTCCAGCCTCGAACTGCGTATTTACTAATGCGTCTTAATGTTTCAGTGGTTTAACCACCCTTCAATTGCGCTTGCTGCGTATTATAAAGTCAATTTTCATTCACTTTTCTCTTTAAGTATATTTATATATTTTTTTTCATTTTGAGCTACTTAACTTTTCGTTTATATTTTCTTATTCGACAGCAACCTGCTCACTGTTTGAATTACCGAACACAAATACCAACGACAGAGCTGAAGGGAAACAAGCCACGCACAGGGCACTTGGCTGTGTATCTAATAATGAAAATCAAAATGTTAGATACTTTTTGTGGGAGCTGAAAGATAATTTTCCCGTAGCAACACATAATCTTGTGCTCAGCCTGCTCTCAACATGCGCTCTCATGCGCTCCGTCGGCCGCTCTCGCTCTCTCTATCTGTCTGTCTGTCTCGCTCTAACTTTGTTTATGTTTGTTGTTTCTGACCTAGTTACAACAAAAAAACAATATAATAAAGAAAAAAACAAGAAACTCAAATTCTGTACCGACAGTGACCTTACGGCATTGCGTAGGAAGTGTTCGCGAGGCCCTCAAGTTTATATATAAAGGGCTTACGCATTTTTTTCAATATTATATTATTACTACATTATTAGATAAGGTCTTTATGCGACGAGTTAATAAATAAATGAAGTAAAAACACAAATACATGAAACTGCTGTAATGCCAATTAGTATAAAAATTAGATTAAAACTGTTTACAAGAGGGGTAACTTTTTTATTTTTGTTAAAGCAAGTTTTACACGTACAGCTCTCCGATTCATTGCTCTCAAAGCTTCCTAGCAAATCGAACTAATTTTCACGTTAGATAGTTTGTACAAATAAGGCTAGGGCCCATATTCCCATTGTTATTAAAATTTTAACGAGTTTTGCGTAATCGTAAAAATTAAACAATTTTAATTGTAAATAAAAGAAATTAATCAACATTTACTTTTAACATATTTTCTAAAAATAACAACACAGATAAGTTTTACTTTACGCCTTTTTTACAAATTGAAGTTAAAGTTCCATTTTATTCAATGAAGTTATTAACATTTTAATAATAATATTAATTGCCATCAAAGCGCAGCGGCTGAAACAAAAACTTATTTAATGCCTCGTTCAACAGTAGCAAACTTAGCACATTCGATTTGTGCTGCCAGACTGTTGGAAAAACAAATAACAATAATTTAAATGGCCATCTCCATCGAAGTCGCATACAACAGCTGTAGCCAACTTAACACATTAGATTCGTGCTGCCAGACTGTTATCGAAACAAGTAACGATAATTCAAATAACAGCACATTAAGCAAAAAGAAAATGTCCACTAAAACGAAATGTTTTTTATGTTTTTATGTTTTTATGTAATGAAGAAAATTAAACATATTAACTGCGAACAAAGAATACACGAAATAGTTAAGTAATGAGTTAATTGTATATTAAGTTCAGCTGCGAACATAACAAGTTTAACTTCAATATCATGCAGTTCCATTAAGATAGGCATTTATTTACGATATGCAATTCACATTTAGTTATATAATTGTTGCATTCCTCGAAGTTGCACGCCCCATTATTCCTAACTCAAACCTTTACAAATATACCTGAGCAACTCGGACAGAGTTGGCGCTGCCGCCTCTAAGGATGCGTCTGCTTGCCCAGACGCAATGAGGGTCGGCGCACGCCGGTCGTGGGCACATTAGACAAACGGGGTAGACGCGGATTTACGGGCGGGCCCATTAAGCGATCCGGTCCTTCCGACACGACAACGTGCTCGGCATGACCTTCTATGGCTGGCAATGGCGAAGCTGGGGACCATTCAGAGCTGGAACTGGAACCGGGCGAATCGGAGCTGCAAAAAATACGACATTTTTGGTTCGTTAGTAGGTTCATGTTGTGACCATTAAGGTATAGTCACCTAACCTACCCAGCTGTATATATGGGCGGCAGCTTTTTCTCGTAGCTGCTTGTGCTGGGCGTGACAACTCCGGCATGTATCTCCTGCTGGTAGAGGCCGTACAGCTCGCGCAACTCATCCGGCAGCTCAACGTTGCCCTCCTCGATGAGGCGTCGCTGGGAGCTGATGATGTCCTCGCACAACCGCCGTTGCCGCTCGGCACGCAACAGCTGCAGATCGCGACGTCGCAGCTCCGCCTGACGCGCCAGCCGTTCCGCCTGCAGCGAAACTTTGTCCGCCTCCAGCTCGTGCACGCGGCAGAGCAGAGCGAGCAGTTCGCGCTCCTCATCGCTGGTAATGCGTTCCGGAAGCTCCTGAGTGTCGATGTAATTCATATGGAAATCATGTTGATCAGACAAAGAGACTGGCTACTCACATCCTCCAATTTGACACCCTTCTGGCGACACAACTCCAGCTCGTGTTCTGTGTGCTCGCGAATTTCCTTATAGCGTCGCGTCTCCTTCTCAATGGCCGCCAGCTCACCCCAGGCGTTCTTCAAAGCGACTGACCCCTCCGATTCAATGTCTGTTACGAATGTTGAAGACGTTAGGAAATAAAAGCAATTTAACACAGTTAATACTTTCTACACACCATCATCGCCAGTTGCGTCGTAGAGCTTCCCAATGCGTCCCTGCCAATGGGAGATGATCATGTGCTGACGCTCCGCATCCAGCTCCAGGCCCAGCAGATGGCTCTCTGCCTCGAGCAGTTTGCGGCGCAGTTTCATCTGCTGCTTGAAGGTCAGCACGATCTGTTCGCGCAGGTAGCGCAGCTCTGTTTTGCGCTGCTCGTTGAGCTCCTCGCTGGGTGGTTGTTGGGCTGTTGTTGCCGCTGCGACGGCAGCGGCACCGCTGCGCGGACGTTCCGTTAGCATTTTGGTGCGTAGACGAGTGACCTCGTCGCGCAGCTCCGAGACCAGACTCTGGTAGTGCTTGGTGGGGAAGTTCTTGAACTCGTCAATGTAGACGGAACTCTGGAGCTTGGTGGTGATGCTGTTTGCCCGATCCGCGTACACCAGGGTATTCTTGGTCTCGTCGCGATGTTTGCTCTCTGGTGCGACGTGGGCTATCATGACCGTCTTGCAGCGACCACTAAGCGCCTCCTTGAGCAGACGGGTCAACTTGGAGTCGCGGTAGTTGACGTATCGCGCCCCACCCGAGAGCGCATTGATGCAGTTACCCAAGGCCAGCAGGCTGCGATTGATATGTGCGCCCTCCTGCAGTCGCTTGCCCCGATTCTTTGTCTTCTTGGCACGCTCCGATCCAGCCAGATCGGTCAGAAAGAGCCTGCCCTGCTTGGTGCCCATGGGCGTGCGCGTCTGCACCGTGATACTGAGTAGGGCATGGCTTCTCGACGAGGTCTGATTGGCGGCCGTGGGCTCCATTGTTCGCGCCTTGTTGCCCTTCACGAGCAGACTGACGACCTCCTTCCGGCTGGATGTGGTTATCTCGGATAAGCCGGCGACGGTGATGCGTTGGCCACGATGGTCCTCGCGCAATTCCAACGGCCCACCCGGATTGAGCAGATCCCGTATGAGCTCGTTGTAAATTTCCAAGTACGATATTGATACCTTGGACATGCTCTCCGGCCCAGCTGCCTCAATGTGTACAAATATATCTTCAATGGCGCGCACCATCAAGCCAATGTCCTGACTGCTGACATCCGCCTCGTAACCAGCCACGCCGGACGGGCCGCGATCGGCCGTCGAGGGCTTCTTGCGCGGCACTGGACCAAGCATTGTGTGCGTTTTGCCAGATCCAGTTGCGCCGTAAGCGAACACCGCCGCATTGTAGCCATTGAGTACATCTCTGACCAGCGGCGCTGTGGTGGTTTTGTACACCTGCTCCTGCGTATCGTTCTCTTTGAAGACGTGATCGTAGGAGTATTTGCGTGGCCGGCTCTTGCCGCCGTCGTCATACAGTAGGGAGCCGCTAGAAATTACCTCAATGCAGCGTTCGGTAGCCTCCAGGCTGGGACGCACACGGACCGCCACCTACAAAGAGTTAGTCCTTAAGGGGCAGTCGCTTGAAGCGCCGACATTTTGGCCACTCACCACCAAACGCTCCTCCTGGGCGGGCTGAGCTGTGGCCAGTTGACGTCCCTGCGAGGATGTGCTGCCGCCGCTGCTGCCCGACCAGCTGCTGCCACCAGCGCTAGCCGCCATCTTTGATCAGTTGAGTGTCCTTCACTGGCTTGCCACGTGCCTGGCTTCCTTGGCTGATAACCTGCCGGGAGCGACAACAACAACTGCTTACAAATAGTGTCAATTTGTTGTTAGCCATCATTAAGCCATCATTAACCAGGTATTTCCCAACTTCGCGGCCGCCCATCTACGCCTTCCGTTCAATAAACAACTAGTCCTAATGGATTGTAAACTTTCGCGCTAAGGCCTTCTTCCTGTCAGGTACATGACTTGGCCTAATCGATGTTGTCGTTCAAGTCTGGCAGGTGAAAGTCCTGCGGGCTTTCTTTTCGCTCTGGCATGCGCCGTAAATTAAACTGTGAACTTGAACACCTTCCCAGCCACTGCGTGACTCCGCATGCAAATCAACGAAGGCCAACTGCCGATAAGTTCGATGCCAGTTAAAATGGCCAAGAAACCTTTGCTTAGCCATGCAAACATGCTTTACCCATGACTTTAATTCTTATATACTCGTTCAAGACTTGAACTTATACCCAAATCTACCATCAACCATAAAAAACCATATCTCCATATTAGAGTAATAATCGTCAATTTTGGCAAACAGTTTTCTGATAAATAAAATAATTAATTGATATCTACTTTTTAACTTTTCCTTTTATATTAACATGATAGGATAATATTTTTTAATTTAACATTTTAATAGTTCATACTAAACTTGGCTTAAAACATATTTCAGAACGTTTTAATTTCAGGTCAGCTAAAATTGTTTACAGAACCAACAAATATGGCGAAACACCTAATTACGAGCAAAAGTTAAATTGTCAGATATACAATTAGATTATATCTAATTTTAAGTATATGCACCATTAAGCTGACCAAGGGAAATTACATTTTTAACAACAACAACAACAATTGCCACGTCGTCAACGAAATCGGGCCCTGAACAAGACCTTATCTATCGCCAGATAGGCGTTCACGCCAATTGCTTTCAATTTATATGCGACTAACAAAAGCCTTTGTGTTTGGCCTTTTGGCCCCAAGTCCCAACTTGGTTAATTTTCTTAAAAGCGAGTTAATTATAAATTGTGCGTCAACTTGTTGGGCGTCAAAAAGCATTAATTATTAAGTTGGTTCCCACCTACAAATCATAAATATATCATGCGGCCCTCAAATTACACATAAACAAACCCTATCGCCCCAATTGGGGGCGGGGCTATATTCACACATATGTATATACAAATTACAAATTCGGTGTTAGTAAAATAAATCGCCCCATTGCAAAACCCAGCCAATAGAATTGATATTAAAATCGATTTGCAGCGCGTTCCTCAACTAACCACCCCAATTTTCCACCATATTTTTGCCGGCTAGTTTCCCATTTTGTTCTGCTTCTATTCAGATAGCGAAGGTAACAGAGTATATTGGTTTTCGTCTGTCCAACTATTTTCGGCCCTTTTAAAGTTAGAGATTTAATATTTTTAGTATATACTTTTAGGCTTCGAAAGCTGACAAATTTTATAAGCTACGGTGTAAAACTTGTATATTGGGGCTGATTTTTCAGATCAATAGCACGAATAGTATAAAAAAACAACGTTTAACATGAATCTGAGGAGGTCAAATTTTTTGTCAAAAATCATGTCAAAATTGAGAAAAATTTGGACATGTAAAGCTCTCGGACCCATAGGTCTCATACTTGAAACACCCATAAATTTGTCAAAACNCAAATTTTTTTGTCAAAAATCATGTCAAAATTGAGAAAAATTTGGACATGTAAAACTCTTGGACCCATGGTCTCATACTTGAAACACCCATAAATTTGTCAAAACTGAACCGATTTTCATGTTTGATGGCATTCTGGTCATGATTTTTCATAAACATCGATTTTTCATTTAAAATCGATGCATTTTTGAAAAAAAAAATTTTTCATTTTTTTGGGAAAAAAAGCATGTACTCCCCCCTTCTTCATTTTAAAAAAAAAAATTTTTCAAAATTTAAAATTGCGAATTAGCATTTTTAATCAATTTTTCTGGCCACAAATAGTATAAAAAACAACATTTAACATGATTCTGAGGAAGTCAAATTTTTTTGTCAAAAATCATGTCAAAATTGAGAAAAATTTGGACATGTAAAACTCTTGGACCCATGGTCTCATACTTGAAACACCCATAAATTTGCCAAAACTGAACCGATTTTCATGTTTGATGGCATTCTGATCATGATTTTTCATAAACATCGATTTTACATTTAAAATCGATGCACTTTTGAAAAAAAATTTTTTTTGATTTTTTTTTTTTTGGAAAAAAGCATGATACAATCCCACACAATTTGTATTCAAAATTTCAAATGTTTTCGCCCGCCCTCACAAAATATATTAATCTCAAACAGTTTTAAAACTAGGCAGCCCCACCCTAAAATAATGAGAATTTTCAAAATAACAATAATAATTAAGAACGTGAACGAGTATAACGCAATCGGTAAAGCCCGACTGCAGCGTTCTTACTTGTTTTTTTTTTTTGGGACCCTTGTCGCTTATATTTGTGCAAACTGCCCGCAGACACGAGAGCCAGCGGTCAAATGGACAGGAGTTCGTTGGTGCCCGCCTGAAAGGCTTTTCAACTTGGTGGGTCTGTTGGTGTGCGTTTGTGTGAGTGTGTCTCGTGTCTGTGGTTCTGTTGTTTGTCGTTGTCGCATGCTCGTTGTTAATGCTTTAATATTTTGGAATGCCGCATTTTGATTTGATTTCGGTCAGGAGAGCTCCCGACAAACTTAGCCTAGATTACACCTCGCGATAGCCACAAAGCGTTGGGGCGGTGGCGTATTAATGTATATATATGTACGTCCATCAGTTTTGTATTCATAGTGGGGCTCATTAGGGTGTACATACAGGCTACTCAATAGGAGCCCATAACTCAAATGAGCTCTTCTATAAGCCCCCGTTTCTCTATCCAATAACCACATGTTGACCAAACGTACTTACTTAATTTAGATTTATCACGAAATTGAAATTGAATTCGATAAGCTGACGTAAAAAAAGTGTTTTTAGATTTTGTACCAATTTGTCTGGCAAAGGACGGAAAGACGGCGCGGTTATTGGCTCCTGCAAATAAGATGTCATTGTACTGCAATGGAAATAAGTACTACAAATTTACGGCAGAAAAATATTTAAAACAAAAGAAGTCGTGGCCGAAATTTTTGTATTAATTTTTAAAGGAAATGGCCAGTTGTCTACCTTGCAAATTTGCTAACTCGTGCTTAAACTGTGACATACCCGATTTTTAAGTGCGGGGAGCGCAGCTAGGTGGGGGGGCGTGACCGGGATACGGGACGGACAGACGGACAGCATGACAGATAGTGCACAAATCCAATATACCAGTTTCACTCCATAATTAGAATATAGAATATACATAATTAGAAAATACAAATATATAAACACTACAGCCGGACGACTATCCGTTGGATCTCTCTCCCAGGTTTCCTAATTAATTAATATTTGAAAACACACATATATGTAAACTCAACTGTGATCAATCTGCCACTGAAGGTAACAGAAAACCGGTTTAAATTAATATAATACCAAAAATTAAATTTTTCGAGAAAAGCTTAAACTAAATTAACTAATGCACAGCGAGCATTTGTTGATTCGACAGAGAAGATATAGAATGTTCTGTTAAATATTATATCTTAAGCTTAGCAAGTTCAAATGTTGTCGCCATTAAGAGAGGTCTTATATAAGCAAAAACATATCATCATGGATCAAAGGTATATAATTACCCCCTTTCTTATTTTAAACATATCGCCTTTCTATGCAAGTCTCATGGCGTACTTGGTTTATAACTTATTAAGCCATGTTAAGTACCCAGCTCTTAATCGTCTTCACACTAGGTACTATAAAAAGTGTTCACTCACAATAATTAACACAGCTCTGACGACTGTAATTGTGCTTCCGATGGCTATAAATATAACTTATGGAAGTTACACGAAGTTTTTCCTGGCAATCGCAGCAACTTGACTGAGGATGATGGAAAAAATCCGTCCACTTTTATTATGTTTTTCTAACACTCGAAGAGCAAAGCTTTAACCTTCAAGTTGGGCAATTAGCGCCGTTCGCAATTAAAAACTCCGGACGTTGAGGAAAGGTGTACAAAAGAGCCGTGCGTGCTGCAATCTCAAGAACTTGGCCCGGCACAAAATGGGCCAACTTCTCCACGCTGTTTACAGTGCTCACAAAAGTTTTCGCACATTTACCAACAAAATGGCGGCGCTGGCCCCAATCTTAACATGAAATAATGTAATATTTTACAGTTAAGCTATAAGTAAATCCAATGCGGGTAAAGATGGTAGCGATAAGCCAAGCGCTACCAAGTAGGTCAATTATATGCGCAACCAGCTAAAGGACATCCACTCATAACAATAGCTTCAACTTATCATCGATTATATATATGCATATATGTGTAAAACAGCACTCAATAGCAAAGTTTTCGAGTACCTCTGCAAAATGACGCACTTACAAATGTTAGTTTGGTCGCAAACTTAAAAAGAATATAAGGATACGTTCCGCTCGATAAGAAAGTCCCGATTAACCCGAGCTTGGTGCTTGCTTCTCGCTTTACCAGCGAACCGTTCGCGTGGACTGACAAAACTGAACTAACTGAAAGGCGACCATTGGACTCTGGCCTGGCGCACATTCTGGTCAGGACGAACGAAATTATAGGCATAGTGTTTACTTGACTGGGGGTGGTGTTGGGTGTTTGCGCCCTCAACTGCCGGCTAGTGTTTTTGTGTTGTGTTGTGTTGTGCTGTGTGTTAGCCGCATAGCTCAATCAATTTCTCAGTTGTTGTTTCTTTTCACTCCGAATTGTTGAAATGCTAATGCGCCATTTTGCATACATTTCTTTGACGTTAGCCAGTTTTGGCCAGGGATTCTTCAATGTAAGCGGACAACCGTACAACAAAGCAAACAATAATGCTAAAATATCAAAAGAATAGAAATTCTAATAAGGCTCCTTAAGTGCACTAAATACTTAATTACAAAATTAACAACAGGATATTTTTAGAAATGATCAGCATCTCAGATCCTGAGATTCGAGCTTAGCCTGGCGAATTACAAAATTAATGTAAATGTCAAAAAACTCTTATTTCTGAAACTAATTAATAATAATAATAATAATTATAAA
>SCDT01003155.1:0-10534 GCA_004143765.1 Drosophila melanica
ACGCAGTCGGTAACGCCCGACTGCAACGTTCTTACTTGTTTTTTTTTGGTTTAGTATACTCGTTTACTATTATTAATTGTATTACAGTGCAAGTATACATAATTGAGTTATTACACAATACAGCAACAATACTCGTTGGTTTCTTGAGTCGGTTTAAGAAAGCAAAGTCGACTAAATGAACTAGAGCTACTAAAAATTTTGTTATGCATTCAAATTTATGAGCGCTACTCTTCCCGAATTCATATTGTTATTGGTTGGACATTGTATAGCATTGCCCACATTAAGTCGACTTAGCAATAAATTATACAGTTCAATTATGAATGTTTTCTAATCATCGATTATTTTCCGTAGCACTACATCTTACACGATTTGGGTCGAGCAAAAGAAATGTTAGCTCGCGAAAAACAACTCAACAATTTAAAAGTAGCACCACGTTTGGATATTGCTGCAAGTAAACGGTTTATTGCTTCTGGATTACATACACGCTTCGTGGATATGGAGGGTATAATGGTGACTGAAGCACAATACCGACGTAGCCTAGGGGAGGCAGATAGTCTAACCATATCAAACAATTCGAAATCTGAATGACGCCAAACAAATTTAAATTAAACTGTGCATATTTATGAAATTTAGTTTGTATATGCAAAATAATATATATTCGATTCGTCATAAAATGTTTACTTACAGAATAAAACTTGAACAGATTAATTTATTGGGGACTAAGCAATTCAGTTACGACGGGAAAGGTAAGGGTTTATTATTCTCGTTCAAGAAGTGAAAAGAGTATATTGGTTTTGCGCTATATCCGTCTTACTGTCCGTGTGAACACAATTATTTTCGCCGCTTCAGATAAAATCAAAATGCGCCCCGCATATCGATAAAGTCCACAGTTTTAAAGCTAGAGTCGCCAAACTTGGTATGTATGTAGCTGGTGACTTCAAAAGATGCGACCTTGATAACCTGGTCACGCCCACTATAACGCCCCTCAGCGCCCCACTCTCAAAAATCGGATATGCATATATTTCCACAGTTTTTGAGCTAATTTCACCAAATTTTGCATATATATTGCAGGAATGCTCCCTCAAACATCACAAAACAAATTTGTTGGCCAGATCCCCTCCCGCCCCTATAATCGCGATAACCGATGTACCTGAAAGGTCAAATCAATAACTGTTGCATACTTGCACAATTTTAAAGCTAGAGTCACGAAACATGGTAAGTATAAAGCTAGTGACCTCCCCAACAGATTGCACTCTTGATATCCCGGCCACGCCCACTAGAACGCCTTCCAGAGCCACCGTCCTAAAAAATCAGAAATGGCTATATCCCCAACAATTTTTGAGCTAGAGTCACCAAGATTGGGATAAATATTACTGGAATGCTGCTCCAAACATCACAGGAAAAAATTTTTGGCCATGCCCCTCCCGCCCCCGTAATCGCAAAAGCCGTTATATTTGAGCTTCAATCGATAACACGTGTATATCTTCCACAATTTATGCGATAGAGCCACTAAATTTTGTACGTAGATAGCTGGTGTCCTTCCCCACAAATTGCACTCTTGATATCCCGGCCACGCCTACTACAACGCTCCTCAGCGCCCCGTCCCTGAAGAATCGGAAATATCTATATCTCCCAAAGTTTTTAGGCTACAGTCACTAAATATGGGATATATATTAGTGGGAATCTCCGCAGGAATTTACAGAAAAATCTTTGCGGTCAGTACCCCCACTCACCCCACAAAGCGGGAATATTTATATCTCAAACAATTTTAAAGCGATATTCACCAAATTTAGAAGGTAGACAACTGGTCAGCTTCTTTGAAGATCGGTAAAAAAAAATTCCCAGCCACGCTCCCTTCCGCCCCCGCGAAAATCGATTTCTCGTTCACTTTCAAAAAAACCCAAAAACGAGTCTAAAAGTCCAACTGAAAGCAAAAAGTAACACCCTATCTGAGCTGAAACAAAGCGAATAAAAATAACTAACAACAACAACATCTATTAACAACAGCTCAATCATAAAGGAAATGATTAGAAATTGCCGTTAGATCTGTACTCGAAGCACAGGTACGCACATTTGACAAAAAAATTTGTCAGCTAACAACAAGTTCGAACAACAAAAACTGGTTTGTCTAGGCTTGATTTTACATACGCAGATAAGACACCAATACGCGTCATTTAGAAAGAGCTGGATCTAATGAGGCAAGGTGATATGCCTCTTTTAAAGTATTATGATGAAATCGAAGAAAGTTAAAACTACCGACAAATAAAACCGTAATGATTAAAGAACTCCCTTCAATCAGCCGTTTTCCCAGCCCAACTTTGAGATTTGGCAACTGCACTGGCCTTGATCGATTTGCATTATATGTTCGCTACTAGTTTTGCGAAGCATATCGAAGAAAAGTCCCAAATGTCTGGCGGTCAACGACCACAGAGAAATATATTCGTCTTTGCGGTACTGACAACCGATAAGTTATCAGGGACATAGAAACGCAGAGCCCATGGAGACAGATCAGTCGTCTTAATCCAAGCAAACTACTTATGAAAAGGTGCACTTTACATCCCAAGGCCGTAGTCAAATCTTATTTTCCGAGGTGACTGCTGTTGAAGACGAACTCTCCGACTAAAGCTGCCTCTAAAAATTATAGTAGGCCATTGTTGGCCTTCTTTAGGCCAGTTGATCGGTGCTACAGGGTCAATTTCATGCAGTGAACGCTTCTGTTTTGTTCGACTTCACGCTCGAACTAAACACTGACCATGATCTCCTTTTCGTCATCACCTTCGAATATTTCTTTGCGCTCTTTGGACTTGCAGCTAGGAGAAATATGTGCGCGATAGTTATATTTTCTGCTGCCAGACTTTTGGTCGCCACTTGGCTTGTTGATAAAAACGTTTTATGGTACAGTGCCTCTCAACGAATAGGTTTGACTTTTTTTTTACACTTAGAACATAATATCTTCATAACGAGCACTCGGATTTAAAGCAAATGCATTTTTTTAAGTAAAACGATCAATTATTTATAAAATACAAAAAAAAAAATTTTATTTGGTTTGATTTTTATATATTTTTTATTAGTTTTTCAAAAACATAGCTGAAAATCGACATAATTTTTGGCTCAAGTGAATAGGTTTGACCAACAAAACAATAAAAAAAAAAAATTATTCACAGCAATATTTCATGGCACATGGTAACTTAAACAATAAAAGACACTATTTCTGAATTATTTAATATTTGGTATGACCACCATTATTCTTAATTATTTGATACATTCGAGTTGATAAGGAATCATAATATTCAATTTCACTCAGCGAGATGGTTGACCAGGCTTTTTTAATCGCTTCAACCAGGGTCACCGAGTCTTTAAATTGTCTTCCCCCTTCATACACTCTCCTGGATAAAAGTCCCCAAATGTTCTCGATAATATTTATGTCTGGGGAGTATGGCGGCCACTCGAGCAAGTTGACATTCAGGTCCTTGTCTTGTTGGAACGTCCATTGAATAGGTCCAAACATTTCGGAAAACTGGGGGAAAGCCTTTTGGAGCTCAGTCTTGTAGACATTTGCATTCATCTTTGATGAAACAAACTGCAGCTCGCAAGTTCCATAAAACGATATGGCTCCCCAAACCATTACGCCTCCTGTACGGGAGTGATGACGACTCAAAAAGCATTCCTCTTTTCGCATATCGTGAAAATAATAGTTGTAGCCATCCGGTCCATCGAGATTGAACTTTTTTTCGTCGGAGAAGACCACAGCCTTCCACTCCTTGTTCCATGTCATGTGATCCCGCGCAAATCGAAGTCGCGCTGCCTTCCGTGCATCATTGATAGGAGGTTTTTTTTTATTTTTAATCTCTTTAAGTGTTTAGCACTCCGAATAACTCGTTTTACCGTTGCCAAACTAGCATTTACACCGCATTCATCCCTGATTTTACTGGAAGAGAGGTGGGAGTTCAAAGGATGTGTCGCCTCTCTGATGCCGTTGTAGCATACTTTTTTCCTCCTTTCATTTTTTTTCCGTAATCGGCTTCATTACGAAGAAAATTGCTTATCACGTTTTGGCTTCAACCAATCTTTTTTGCTATTTCATTATGTTTTAGGCCAGATTCAATATAGCCTTTAATTGGCCCTTTTTCAAAATCGGTTAAAGATTTTCCCCGACCCATATTAAAAAAAAAGGTAGCAATTACTTTAAATTTAAGTAGACCAAAGAAATTATACGTTTTCAATCACGCAGTCAATCAAAAAGTGAAGTCAAAGTTCTCAAACCTATTCACTTGAGCCAAAAATAGACCACACATTTCGCGAATTTCACAAGAAAATCAAAATTCTAATTTACCGTTGCATAGAGCCCGTTACATATTTTTGTGATATTATGAGAAAACAAATGAATGTTCAAAAACAAAAAATAAAGAAGGAAAAAATGCCATAGGAACAAATAATAAAGCTATAGGCTATTTGGTTTACAGCGCAAGAATCATAACTATCATTTCAATTTTTGTACTTTAAATTTCGGAGATGAGTCGAAAAATAACTATCGCCCATGTATTTACATAGTTGCATTAATTAGCCGTCGTTTAAATATTAGCACTAAACATAAAAGCACTAAGCATACAATCACTAAGTATACAAGAATCACGCCGACCAAAATAGTTCAAACTCGTAAAACCCCACTGTTTGTTTGCATTTCCTACATCAGTAAAATGCCAAAGTTAGCCAACAAAATTATTTTAAGCTGCAGAGTCTGTTCATAAGCCAGGTATGCAGGTATATAAGTATATATGGGAAGAAACAAAAGCTTAGTAAAATCCCACTTCACAATGCTTCAAATTGAAATTTTTAAATCGGTAAGATAGTTCTTGACATGCTTCGAAAAGTTTTCCGCAGCATAGAAGACGGGCCCTTTTTATTCAATCAATATTAATAATCAACAAAGTCAGGAGAGAGCTAGCCACCCGCAAAAGAGAGGAGAGGCAATGGGCCTTGCCAAATGTAAAGGGCATAGCAATGAAACTATGAACTATCTCCGTGTACATTAAGCTATTTTTGTGCACGCATTTGTTAATTGGCGCTCAACGGAATTTAAATAAAAATTCCGACGCGTAAAACGAAAAAATACAAGGGGCAGGAATAAAGCCGAGCGAGTTAAGTCCCAACTCAAAAAAAAAGAGAACACTAGCACTAACTGTGCTAAATCTAAGCGAATTAAAATAAAAATAACAACATCGCCGGTCAGCAACAGCTCAACAACACACCAAGGAGGGTATGGGATCTCCGATTGCAGATATAAGATTCATGTAAGTGAGTGATCCATGGGCCACAGGATGACGAAGAACTTATATCCAGTTATAAAAAACTAAATAAATCTGAGAAAAATAAAAAATGGAGACTAAAACTGTCGCCGAAATATTACAGATTGCAGTCAGGTCTGCACTCGAAATACAGGCGCGCACATTTGATGAAAAAATGTGTCAGCTAGCACAACAATTTTGAAGCGTGATAATATCTGTCCCAGAGGTTAAAGCTTATTAACATATCACCGTTAACCCAGCAATCGGATGGGACGAGCCTTTAGATATCGTAAAGTCTTTACCAAAATTTGACGGTAGGCAGGAAAATTACGTACGTAGAGACAGGCAACCACCGCTACCTACGAAATTTGTAAGCCCTACGATCATAGTTCTAGGCTTTATCAAGCGGTCGCCAGTATTCATAATAAAGTAAGGGGCTCTGCGGACGCCACTCTAGCTTCCCTTAACACAGTCCTACATTGTAAAGCATTCGTGTCGGGATTGCGGAAATCGCTTTAAACAGGCATTTTCCCAGCCGCACAATATGCAGCGAGCGGTAATATGCGTTATAAATATACGGTACTACTAAGCATATGGTAGAAAAGTCCCAAAAGCCTGGGGCTCAACGTCCACAGGGTCGACGTCAACATAATGGCCAATGAAAATAGATTCGACTTCGCGGTACAGACAACCGATGAATTATCAGGGACATAGAAACGCAGAGTCCATGGAGATAGACGGTCTTAGATAGATTGTCTTACTCCAAGCAAACTTTGTATTAGAAAACTCAAAAGGTGCACAATACATCCCAAGGTAAATCCGAAGTCAAGTCTTCTTGTCCAAAGCGACCGCTGTTAAAGACGAATTGTCCGACGCCGAAGGCTGTAATTTTTTAGGGGAAACTCCCTACTTTCGTACATAACTCGTACGGTGGCGGAAAATATATCTGGCTGCATAGACATAGCCGCCTCTAAAAATTATATTAAGCTATTCTATTTGTTGGGCTACATTAGGCGAATTGATAGGTGCTAAATGGTCGATTTCACGCTTATAAAACAAAAATGCCTAATTCACCTCTTTAATACTCAACCTTGCTTCATATTGGAAAAAAGATTTAGTGCAAGATGTTATCGAATATAATCATCGTATTGAACCTTTGCCATTTACGAAGTGTTAAAATGTTAATTTTATTAAAATTTATGGAGACGATGTACCAGCCGCTGTTAAGGCGGCATTTTGTAAAATAACAAAACGAAGAACAAAGGCTTTTGCGGACACAACCGCGTCCCTGTCTTACAATATTATTACAATAGGCACCATAGGTCTGGAAGGGGAACTCTTATACTCGAGGCTCTAACTTTTCCCGAAGGGCGTTGCCGACTTTGTCAACGCAGAAGTTAAACAACTTCTAGCAAATGGGATAATAAGGGCGTCCAAGTCACCCTACAATAGCCCCATTTGCGTTGTAAATAAAAATGGTATTGATGAAGAAGGCCATAGAAAGAAACGATACATTTTTGAGAACTAAATCAGAATAGTATCTTCGACAAATACCCTATACACTCAATTACGACAATACTGTCAAATATGGAAAAAGCACATTTTAAAACTTGAAGACTTAAAACTGGCTTTCACAAGATACTATTGGTGGAAAAAGACCAAGAAAATACGGCGTTTTCTGTTAATAACAGGAAGTACTAATTTTGTAGGCTTTCTTTTGGTCTGAAAATGCTCCAAAAATATTATACACGATGTTCTGCGGAAAAAAGTTGGGAAAAATTTGCTACGTCTAAGTTATTTAAACTAAAAAACCGTATCGACGCTAGTGAAAGCTCACAACTGCTGATTTCAGCGACTAAATGTAAGTTAACACAACTGACCAGCAGAACATAAATATGCAAGTTGATCACGCGTCGTGAACATGAATGTTTACGATACTAGCCATTCCAAGCGGATATTGCACAACAGCGACAGTAGCTCCAACGTGCAACAATGTTGCTGCCCAAAGAAATATGATTCTTCGCAATGTCAGCGTCTTCCGGGCTTAGGGCTAGCTTTGATTATAAGAATTCCTGTCACTTTAGTTCAGTTGATTTTTGGAAATAAAAAACGTCGGTCATCGCCATGGAATTATTCAAGTCTTCTCATTACGCGCAACACCGCGCGTTAATCGTTTACAGCTAATACCGCAGCATCGTGCGTGTTGACCTCTAAGAGACACAAGGTATCAACCCCGCAACCTAGCGCGTTCCAACTTACAACAAAAACAAAGTAATAGCACCGCTACAGCGTATGTGTTTATCCACATAAATACTGAAAAGTGAACTTAAATAACTGGCGCCCAACCGAATCGAACCGTAAAGAAAAACAACTGAATTAAACTTCGATTAAACAAACATCCAGTGAATGAAATATTTCAACAAGAGCAAAAAACAAAAAAAATAAAATAAAATACATAGGAATTGTGAAAGAAAAAGCAAAGCAGTTCATCAACGAAGCAGTACAGAGCGATGACATTCACCACTAATCAGTTTGTTAACGTAGCAGTACACAGCGAAGACATCCACCACGAAGCAGTTTATCAACGAAGCAGTACACAACGAAGAAATCCCCCACGAAGCAGTTTACAAACGAAACTCAGTGCAACAACTCTACTAATATAATATAAGAACAAGTGAGTAGGGTGTTAAAAAAAAAAAAAAAAAATAATAATAATAGTAAGGAAAGACAAATATCAAAATTCAATTAAAACACAATTCCAACCTTTGAATATTAATAACTTATAAAATACGCAATACATAAAATTCCATGTCCTTATTTCCATGCTATGAGTGACAGTGAAATACAAGACTTGGTAACAAAATTTCAAAAAATATATAGCACAGAATCTGAAGAAAATATAGATACAAGTGAAAAAATTTAAAAATGTCTCTATCTACTAATCAGTTAAATGCCGTAGTAGAAGGAGCAGTCGGAAGCCCTTTAGCCGCCCAAAAAAAAAACTTTGATAAAAAGTTACATTAAATTAAATAACGTATTAATTTTGTACTTTCAAAGATGCCGAAATCAGAGTAAGCGTCATTTGCAATGAAACTCTTGATATCATGAAATCACTTTCGGAATTTGAAGGAAAAAACGAAACTTACGTATCATGGAGGAAAGCTGAGAATACCGCATACAAGGTATATGAAAAATTCGATGGTAGCTCGAAACATTATCAAGCTTTGTGAATATTAAAAAACAAAATTAAGAACTTAAAGGCCATTATAAATCGGTTAGATTTGATGCACGCCGACAAACGACCGATATACCTAATTGAACAAGAATTGTCAACATTCCGTCAGGGAAATCTGACACTACTACAGTACTACGACGAAGTGGAGAAGAAACTGACTTTGCTCATAAATAAGACAATCATGACCTATGACACCACTGTTGCCTCTTCGCTAAATGAGAAATACAGAGCAGACGCTCTACGAGTATTCATCTCAGGAACCAAGAAGGCCTTAAGCGATGTCCTATTCTCAGCTAGACCAATCGATCTTCCCTCTGCACTGGCATTGGCTCAGTTTGGAAGATGATTTTACGCCTTTCCGCTGAGTCCTCTATGGATTGTGTCAGTTTTGTTTGACAAGGCCATAGTGATTCTGGACCCATTAGAAATATGGGCCCTCGTGTCCATATTGTCTGCGGTTCGTATTGCTCCTTACTTGTTTTGGTAGCCTTGTCCGCTGGATTTAGCATTCTAAAGTACTTTACCTTTTCTAGCTATCGCAACCACTGTACAAATCGGTCAAATAGCTTGTCTGGTATTGGATCGTTCCAACATATACCTGTACGCCACACGTCTTGCACCAGCATTTTGCCGCATATCATTGGGTCAGCAAGCATTCCAAACGGTTCCTAGATAGACATTACCAGACTGAATAGTTGCCTTTTAGTTGGCCGTTTCACTCCTTTGACGATTTCCTTGTCTAAGCGATTCATTTTCAGGTCGAAGACAAGATCATCCTCTTGGCTTTTCCAGAACAAGCCTAATATCTTGTCCACTGCTTTGCTATCCAACTGGATTCTAGCTTGTATATCGTCGCTCTCATATTCATTCAGGCTATCCTGAACTTTAGCTGAGTTAGAAACAAAACCTCTTAATTCGAAGTGAGCCAGTCGTTTCTAAAGTCAGTAGCATTTTGCGCATTTATATTCTTGACATATTGAGCGCAACAGGGAGAGCAAGCAGCTCCGAAGATCATAGCCTGCATCATGTATGTTTCGACCTCATCCGAACTGTTGCCATGTCGCCATAGAAATCGCATTGCGTCCTGATCTGACTCTCTGATTCGTACCTGTAAGAACATCTCCTTGATGTCTGCGCATACAGCAATCATACCCTGCCGGAATTGAAACAATATTTTTGAGTTAATGGTGGGTTTTCGTCCGGTCCTTTCAGCAAGTTAGTATTTAATGAAATTCCCTCCACCATGGCAGCCGCATCAAAAACAAGCCTCATCCCTTGGGCTCGTTTACATTATGGACGCCGAAATGCGGCAAGTACCAAGTACGTGAACCGACCTCGCTCGCTTCCTCTTTTGATAGCTTAACAGCGTATCCCTTTTTTACCAGATCCATTATAGCCATGGCATATTGCTTTTCCTTATGAGAATTTCGTACTTTGTTTTCAATGGCGAGCAATCTTTTTAGAGCCATTTCGTAGCTATCGGGCAAGTTTACATTATCTGCCGACCATAGAAGTCCAGTTTCATAAGCGCCGTCCAGTTTTGCTGTTGTTTCTGCTAACATTTTTCAAGCTCGAATTACATCCTTCGTTTCCAAAGGTTTCTCTGGTNGCGCCGTCCAGTTTTGCTGTTGTTTCTGCTAACATTTTTCAAGCTCGAATTACATCCTTCGTTTCCAAAGGTTTCTCTGGTACCTTGACCCCAAAGTTCTCTGTCGTAAAAAAATCGGACATTAGCTTATGCATGTCAATATCAAGGTTATTTTTGATTTTACACGCATGCAGTACTACCGACAATCGTGCGGACGTTGACGATCGAAATGGCTGTGTCGATCCATACACTAGCCAACCCTAACGGGGTCTTAGATGCAATTAAGTCGACACCCAAACAGATGCTCTTAAGTGTTTTTGTCAAATGACAATTGTCTACTCCAATTAGAAGCATCGGTTCCGCATTTGCATATCCCTTAATAGGTAGCTGTTTCATTCGCTTATACTTCGCGCTTACAGTGTCAAC
>SCDT01003156.1:0-14583 GCA_004143765.1 Drosophila melanica
ATGTTTATATACTTTTTGTTTTTCATATTTAGAGAGCTGCTATTGAACAATAACTTTCTGCGTGTGCTGCCATATGAGATTGGCAAGCTATTCCATCTGGTCATACTCGGTCTGATGGGTAATCCGCTGCAAAAGGAGTTCATGAACATCTACAATGAGCCAAATGGCACGCCAAAACTGCTCACCTACATGTTGGACAACTTGTCATGTGAGTAACGGATTGTAACTCCACTTCAATGTATTTGTAACTGTGTGCATGTGTGTGCGGTTGTGTGTTTGTCCGAGTCTGTTAGCGCGAGCTCCTGTTTGTGCGCCAGTGTATGGGCAAAAAGGAAAGCTTAAAAAGGCGCATGAAAAGAGAAAGTTCTCTCGGGTCGTAAATATCATTAATTTTATTTATACCCTTGCATAGGGTTTTACAATTATCTTACGAAATGTGCAACGCATAACAAATTCAAAGCATTATATATATTCTTAATCATTCTGTTACCCTGGGTATATCTTGCATATACATCAAATTTATTTATCTTAAGACTAACCGGTATTGAACCTAAATGATTCGAACTTAATAAACAGTCGAATGAAAATGCAAACCGAATCAAATTGTGAACTCTAAAGAGAAAAAATAATAAAGTAATATATTTTCCATAAANTATACAATTATCTTACGAAATGTGCAACGCATAACAAATTCAAAGCATTATATATATTCTTAATCATTCTGTTACCCTGGGTATATCTTGCATATACATCAAATTTATTTATCTTAAGACTAACCGGTATTGAACCTAAATGGTTCGAACTCAATGAACAGTCGAATGAAAATGCAAACCGAATCAAATTGTGAACTCTAAAGAGAAAAAATAATAAAGTAATATATTTTCCATAAACGAATGCTTGGAGCCAAGAAGCTGCGAACTGGGCCTATAAACAAACTCAATATTTATGCAATTAGTTTGTTTGTGTACACACATTTATATTTTCGCATTACGAATGTAAAAAATAGCAGAACATCATATGTTGTTATGTAGAGTATTTAAACTTCGGTTCGTTTGTCTTGTGTTTTGTTCGATTCGTTTTTAATCTGAATTACGAGCTATGCCTGACAGGATGGCAAAACGCAACCGGTTTATAGACGTCCAATTGGACAATGGCTTTTGTTTTTGTTTTTTTTTATTTTTATTTATAATGCGCATAGCATAAGGCAAACATCAATTATAATTTAATTGAATGCAACTGCCAAAATGATATGCAACACAATTACAACAACAGAAACACTGCATGACCTCGACATGCAAAGCTGCTGCTGGCCGTTGGCCCGAAGCTGCTGCAGCAGCTTTAAAGAGAGCGAGCTTCAAAGAGACAGAGAGCGAGAGAGAGAGAGAGAGTCGGTCATTGGGAGAGCGCAAGCGTGAGAGTGCGAGCTGGCATAACGGCTTCAATTGCGTTTACTGTTAGGCCGGCAAAGCTCGTGCGCGAATGAAATTGAATTTGCTGCCATCAGTCTGCCACAAGCTTGGCTCGCGAGCGGACGCTTTAACTCCACAGCTGAGCCCAGTCGAAACAAGTTCTTTAGCTGTCGCGTCGCTTTGTCTCATCTCGTCTCGTCTCGTCTCGTTCTCGTCGTTGACTGCGACTGCGCAAAGTGTTTCGTAATTTGCTGCTGGCAGGGCGAGCAACATTTGTGCCAGTTTCTTTTGTGCAGTTCGCTATTTTTCAGACGCTTTTCATTTCGTTGCCGCGCGTGAAAATGTCTGTGTACCTTTTGAATCGAAATGCCCGCCAGCATATGCATTAAGTGTTGAAATCGCAAACGCGGCCAAGTGATGTGCGTTACGCACGACCGACGAGGACAACAGAGGCTGCTGCAACCATCACGTGAGATACCAAGGAGGCAGGATTATGAGATCGCATGTGGCCGTTTATCGTGCACCAGAAAACGCAAACGGCTGCCAGTTCGCTAGATACGCGCTCCACGCGCCGCCAACGCGCCAACAGCCGCACACACTTTGGAACGGCGCGCCCACCGCTGCCTGTTACAATCTGCGCGCGCAACTCCATCATGGCCTCTACCATGCAGCGGCAGCGGCTGCAGCAGCCGCCGCTTCAGCAGCAGCGCCGCAGCCGCCAACGGCGACGCAACAGCTGCTGGTGAATCAGCAGCGCATCAACGAATGCGCCGGCATACCGCTCATCTCGAATGCCTGCAGTCACCTGAGTCCAGCGCAGCGGCATCGTCTGCTGCGCAAATCAAGTGCTGGCAAGTCCTGGCCGGCCGCTGCTGCGCACTCCATGTCCCAGCTGGCGGCACATGCGCAGGGTCAGCCGTTACTGCAGAGCAGCAAGCAACACCATCTGCACCTGCAGCAGCAGCATCAGCAGCATCAGCATCAGCAATCCTGGCCAGCGCATGCCGCCAGCTATCAACCCATGCGGGTGAACAACTTTCAATTGACGGATAAATCGCGTACGTTGCGCTATCAAAACTCGGCACCAGCCGTGCTCAGCTCGCAGGAGCAGCAGAAGCAACTGAACAGTAGCAACAACAGTGGCAGCAACAACAACAATAATATTGTTGGCCAGGAGCCAACAGCATCCGTGGCGGATAGTTGCCTGCCGCGCATTATAAAGCCGCGCAAGCGCCGCAAAAAGGATCGCAAGCCCGCCAACGGTGTGTTGCTCAAAATGGATGCGGATATGCCGCCCAAGCTGCAGCAGCACCAACACCAAGAGCATCAACAGCAGCAGCAGCATCAGCATCAACAGCAACAGCATCTTCAGCAACATCAACAGCAGCAGCAGCAGCTAGCTAACAACTTCGCGCAGCTTATACCCATGCCCAGGCCCAGTGGCAGTGGCGGTGGCATGCAACACGATCACAGCCATGGCGTTTGCTTTTGTCGCGACTGCGATCCGTTGCGCTCTCTGTGGGATTATCCGTTGCGTCGCTCGCTGTCGGACGCCTCGTCCAGCGGACAGGGCGCCAGTAACTCTAGCAACTGCTCAGCATCCACGCATAACTCGGATAACTCGTGCGCCAGCTCGATTTGTTCGCTGAGTGTGCCCAATAATTTCGAGGAGACGGAACACTTTGCGCCCATCACCGGCGACAGCAGTCGCGCCGATATTGTGGGCGTGATTGGCTCACAGCGCAGTCATGCCCACGCAACGTCAACAACAGCAGCAACTGCAGCAACATCAGCTGCGTCAGCATTGTACCTAAGCGACTCGAGCGATTCGGGATATGGCGACATCTTGAGCGGCATGAATATTGCCAACGATCTGTTTGCCAGCTGCTTTGGCCCTGCTGCTGTTGGGGGCAATGCAGCTAATGCCAGCGCCGAGACGCTGCTCAACGAGAGCATCAATGAGATTTCGCGGAAACTAATCGAAACGTGCGCCGTCAACGAATTGCCACCAAATGAGGCAACTGGCAACAGCGAAATGCGATGCAGAGGCGGCAACGGATGCAGTGCGACGGTTGACAGTGACAGCTGCTCGGCATCGGCCAGCGATAGTGGATTGGATAGTGCTGGCAGCTATAGCTCTGAGGCGCTTGTCTTTAACTTTGAGCACTTGAATCTGATGGATACGAATTGTGTGACGCCCACAGCTTTGGATTTTCTTGTCGATTGCAATAACAACAATAATAGCAACAGCAACACAAGTAGTGCAGTATCCAAAGCGGCAGTACAGCAACAATTTTATAACAATTGCTTTGACTTGGTGTGGCGCAACAACAACAACAATAACAACAACAATAACAACAACAATAACAGCAGCAGCAGCAGCAACAAACCTGCGACAGATGGCAAAGGCAACGACAGCAGTGCCACACCCACAACTCTAATACTAGGCACGGTTGGAAAATTGAAGCCAGCATTTTCCACCATCTCGTGACAACGACGACGACGACAACGATAAATCCACACAAACAACAACGCAATCCAAACCAAAATGAAGCCCACGAAAGTTGTTCCGCGCTCTTCCTCCCCAGCCCAAGTCTCGTTTGAGTTTACGATCAACACGCCCCATGTTGCCGCATTGGAAATTGAAGCTAATTGCTAAACGAAAACTAAAACAACAAAAAAGAAAAATTAAAACCAAAAACCGTTTTCATGTGGGTCGCTTGTGTGGGCGTCGTGTGCGTTGCATAACCAAAACCGTTAACCCACAAATGAAACGAATTGTCAGCTCAAGAGAAATTAAAATTGGTAAAAAGCAAGAAATGAGGAGGACGGCCAAAAACAAAGAAAACAAAAATCATGAGACATTGAAATTAATGCTCCATAGGGGCAACAACAACAACAACAACAATAAAATTGGCGATATGACTGAAAACGTCTGCGTTGGATACCTTGTATATATATATACATATATTTATACATATATATGTATATATGCTTGCTACAACTTTCACTTTCACTGCGGCTGAGTCTCTTTGTTTTTGCCCAGACAAACAGCGATTCAACCACAAAGACAACAACAACGAAAACTCTTATGCAGATTTTTAGCCGCAAAAGTAATAGAAATCGTGGCTTCGCACGAGACACAGCTAACATTGTAGATGCGAATACGCACGCAGCTAAAGATACAGATACATTTGTCTATATATATATGTATAATTGTTTCAAATCAAATTGAATTCAAATGTAACAATTGATTTAGTTTATTTTGATTTTTTGTTATTTGTGCATTAACGTTAAGTTTTTTGAAAGTACGATTTACAAAAATAATAACTTAGATAAGTTTTCTAATGGGCTATCTATTTGATTTTAGGACTTGTTTATAGTCAGACTGCAAAGCAAATAATTATTCAAGACAATTTTAAAGAAATATATGTGTTTATCATAATTATATATATATTTCTTTTGGGGCAAATTAGTTTTCTTGACCTCAATTATTTGACTTGCTGAGCTAAAAATGTAGTTTTGTATTTAAGCCACGTTCCTAATTATGCATGTTTTTAGTTTTGATTGTTTAATTGATGGGTTCTAAGTTTTTGGCTTGGTTGTTTTTTATAACATATACCATTTAGTTTTTATGAAGCGCTACAAAGTGAACTTTTTATAGAATTTAAGCATTATTTATATTATTTTTAAGCCAAATGCTGTTGAGACAAATCATGCATTGATCTCTGGCAAGTGTTGCACTCGAATTGGGCTAAGATCATATCGAGATATGTAGGCAAAACATTATTCTTATTAATTTATTCATTTTCGAGTATACATATTACTGCATTTGATTTCGGTTAAATCATTTTTAAATTCTCTCTTGTTAACCATTAAAATACACATTCGGTTGGTTGGGCTTTTTTGAATTATGTTAAGTGTTAAGTTGTTTTTTGTATGCTAACGGTGGCATTTTTAATTTTGTCCAGTCCTCAATCAACATTTTAATTATTAGAATTCATTCATTTGTTAGTTAACATTCATTTGGTGGCGTTTTCTTTTTGAGTACATTTATTTAGCTTTAGTTGCTGTTATATTTATTTGCAAACCTATTCACTTGACTGATTCAGCACACATTTCATTTATGCTCGTTTCGTTTGATTCGACTTTAGTTTGTTTTTTTTTCTTGGCTTTTATTTTGTTTTTTGGGTCAGCTTTGTCGCTGCACAGCGGCTTGCTGAAGGTTAAGGTCGTCGATTATCAATGGAGCTGCGCTTTTTAATTTGTAAGATACTTCGTCTAATTATGCCAGGCTGCTGATCACTGAGCATAAAATCTGAGACAACAGCGGGAGTGGCAGCCCTAGTTACCTGCTTATTTAGCAGTTGGCGCCGAGTAAAAGTTTTCGCCTTTTTTAATTAAAAGAAACTCACGAGCGCGCACAGAAATTGCATTGGTTGTCTCGAGATTTCCACTTGTTGCTGCTGCCGCTGCTGCTGCTGCTGTTGCATTTGCTTGGCATGTTGGAAAAATGTCACAGTTTTCCACAATCATGTCGAGTTCCGGCCAATGGTGGGGCCGCCCGGTATGGAGCCGGCTGCTTTTGTTACCATTCCCCACATAAAAATTATTGCCTCCAACTAATTTATTTAATTAAGATTTTCACTAGTTTGTAATTGCAACTGTAATTGTTAATGTAAGAGCAAATGTATTTCTATATGTAATTTGTAAAGTCGTTTTTGCACAAATAACAAAAAGAAGGCGTATATATACATATGTATATATATATATATATATTTGGATGTACAAGATACTTCACATAATTCTCATTTCATTTAGCTTTAAGTATCTATTATTAAGTTGCTCGCACAATACTGCAATTATTATTTATTTTGATTAAGTGTGAATAAGAGCTCAATAAAGTATATATATATATATATAAATAAATGATAAACAACCACGATTGTCTGAAAAAATGATCAAACAAAAAGAAAAGAGAACCTGATTACTACTGTTTTGATAGCCCCGAAAACATTGTTTCCCTCAGACAGTGGCTCAGTCAGCCAAAAGATTTCTAATGGGGCACGTTCGAGCTGTTGTCGAGCTGTTTGAAGAAAATAAACAAATAAACAAACCGAGACTCTGACAAATAAACATACTCTACTCTCTACACTGGAGCAGCGATCTTGGGACCGGGGCTGCACTTCAGAATGAACTTTCCAAACATTAGCCGGCCCAACTAAACTATTTTTTTTTTTTGGTTGGTTTTTTAGTTTTTTTTTTACAGCCACCACCACTTTGAATAGCTGCGCAAACTTTGAACCAGCTTTTGTTGTTGCCGGTATTGCGATTGTTTTAGATGGAGGTGTGCGCCGCTACCTTTCACCTGGTGTCGCTGCTTATTTTAATTGAAAGAGCCACTAGTTGAGAGCGGTTCACAACAAGAAAAAACCAAAAATTTTAAAAAAATTTTCGCAGAGTTCTGCGGCAACTGAACCGCTGTAACAACCGTAACTGGCAAATTAATTTCTTTTTGTGCGGCACAAATTGCCGGTCATTTGGCTAATTAATGTCTCTATTTTAGGGTCTCGTCATCTTCTATTCATTTTGCAATACAGCTCTGTTGACTTCTGACCAGCACACACACACACAAACACGAGGCTGACTCCTAAAGAGCCCGCTTAGATTTTAAGTTGCCTCTTGCCACAACTTTGCTGACACCAACTTGGCATCAACTTCTTTTTTGTGTTCCCCTCTCTCTCTCNNNNTGTCTCTTTCACAACGCTCAGTCCGTAGCAAAAGACCCGGGACGCGCTTTGAGTGGGTCAGTGGATAATTGGGTCATTTGCAACACTGTTTGCGCCATCACGCCGACAACGACGACAATGCAGACAGCCGCCACTGGCTAATGTGTTTGGCTACGTCAATAAGTGCGTCGTCTTTCCGCTCATGTCCCGCTCGTGTTGTTCTCGCCGCTGCCGCTGCCGCCGGTCGCCGGTCAACGGAGCATTCCATACTTGGCGTCTTCTGCTACAATCTGTGCTTGTTTTTTATTTTTCTAGCCTCTACAATTCAATTGTTACTAAATGCCCTTTCTGACGTTTCCATTAACGTTTTTATTACGTTGGTAAAGCTTTCAATTAAAAGAACATGGCTCAATTTGCAATGTTGCTTAAACATTTTTTATGATTTTCTTTTTTATGGAGAAAAGCCTCTTTATTTTAATGTATTCCCTAGCCCTAGCCTAGAATTCTTCTTCTTCAAATGACCTCTTGAAATAGTTGCTAAATTCGTATAAGCTGTTACTACGTCTTAAGTTCCGTCGGAAACTTTTACGAAATATTGATCTACAACTTTCTTGTTTAATCAATTGTTTTTACTATTTCATGGTGAAAATGTGTCACTAAATCGTGTCCAAATTAAATATGATTATATAAAATATATAAGGGTGTTTATGCTTTGGCTATGCTTTATTTCTTAGCATTAATACTCTGCCATTTTTCGCTTCATCTTTTTTTTTTGGCTTTATTCGTTTTTTGTATTTTGTTTTACCGCCAAGCGTTTTTCCATTTGGCTTGCATTATTTTCGCTGCATTTTCAATTTCTTGCTTCATCTGATTAATACATGGTTTTTCCACTGAAATTGAAAGTTTTTGCACAGTTTTACGATCAGTCCACTAGGCCAATAGCCCACTTGCGGGACTCCTAAAAAAAAGCCGGCCACACCGCAAGCGTCTTGACAAACCGAGCGTACAACAAAAAAAAAGGCCAAATGTCTACGAAAAAGGTTACGCAAAATGTCAAACAGTTAAGAATCTAACGGCCACAAATGTCGTTATTACATTTATTTTCCACTTTTAATGTCGTCTGCTCAGCTCAGCTCAGCTGCAGGTTCGTGTTCAGTTGTTGTTGTTGTTGTTGTTGTCTGCAGCCATTCTTCTTCAGCCGATTCGTTTTCTGATTTTCACAGACAATTTCTGCCGTCCCCGTTGTCGACGTCTATGGAACAACAATACCCATAAAGTACTACTTAAAAGTAGTCGGTACTTTATATATATCTACAAGCGAAGAGGCTAATAGAGTGTGTGTGTGTGTGTGTCTGCCAACTTTGTTGTATATATTTTTATAGAGTATATGTATTGTGGGTTATATTAATATATAGATTACGTCTGCAGTTGTATCAAAAATTGTGGGATCGTTTATTAAGAAATCGATACCAGACCAAAATTCGTAGCGAAAAACATTACGAAAATTGCAGCCAAAAAGCTTAAGAATCTTTGTTTTTTAATGTTAGAGATATTTTAAGGATATTACTAATTGTGTGGTCTTAGGAATAGAGAAATCGCGTTTATACAAAATATGTTCATATTGTTCTTGAAAAAAGTAAACACATTGTATCGATTTCCACCTACGTCAAAATACTTTTTAAGTACGCAAGGCTATCTTTTCTACCCAAATTAATGTAATGAATTTATAGAATATTTTTATAATTTTTTTTTAAAGAATATTTTATTGTTTCTGCGCTTTAACAAAATAACTATTAAAATTTTTTAGATACAAAGCTTTCCCTCATTTCAAAATGAGAAGTTTTGGTTGATAGAAAAATAAAAATAAATTCTTAGATTCTTTTTTTATATCTTTAACAAAAACCCTTTTTATTTTTAAGTAAAGAAGTTTCAAAACACGATTAAAAAAAGATATTAGCTATGATCGATCAAACCGCTCAACTAAATGCCCAGCGATTGGCAATGAGGAGTTGGCTTTACGAAATCATTCATTCGCTGAGTGTAGCATCTTTTTCTGTCTGTTGCAAGCCATGAAGAAAATCAACATGTTCAATTTTGCAGTCGGGCGTAAACGACAGCGCAATACTGTATAATATTTTGCCCCAAAAAAATTCCAAATTTGCATTTTCTGTAATGCATATACCTTAAGTGGTTAAAATGGCATCAAACATAAAAACCGATTAGGTTTCAATAAATTTATTATAGTTGGGAATATTTGAGCTATGGTTCCCAGCGCTTTATATGCCCAAATTTTTTATGAACTTGGAAATAATTTTTGACAAAAAATATGATGCAAAATTTTTCGCAAAGAAATCTAACATTTTATCTGAGTATAAAAAAATCTGTCTTCAATAATGCCGACAAAAATAGCTTTAATACTAATCGACGGGCAGACAATGAACAAACCCAATATACTCTTTTCACTTTGCGATCGAGTATAAAAACAAGAAGCTGCACTCTTTAGGCCCTCTTACAAAGTGAGTAGCATAAACGACTCTTGAGCAGCGAAGCGAATCTGTGAGTTGTTGTTGCTGTGCTCCCTTCAGTTGAATCGGAGATGGTGTTAAAACTTGAGACATCCAGACATTTGGATTTTATTTTTTTGTTTTCTGTTTTTGTTTTTAGCTATTTGTGCTTCATTTGCTGCTGTTTTTTGTGGTAGTGCTTTTTATTGTTGTTTTTGTTGCTGCTGCTGTTGTTGTTGTTGCTGTTGCTCACGAAATGAGCACAACATGAATTAATTTTTTACGTTTTTTCTGCGTTTTTTTTCTTCCTCTTTTTCTTTTTGTTTTGTTGGTTACAACGGTGGCTGTACAAAATTTGCTTCTTATGTAGGTTTATGGCCAGCCGCGTTGTTGTTGCTGTTGTTGATGACAGCGTTTTTGTGGCGTACTTGTTGCTGCCGCTGCTGTTATAACTGTTACCTAATCGTTTAATTGGCTTAAGCCAGTTTTGTCGTTTTATTTAATTTAATTTTGATGACAATTTATGCTTTGTAATGCATTTTAAACGCGTCGCGGCGTCATCAACGCCAAGTACCCGTTGTTATTGTTATCGCTGCTGTTGTTGTTTAAGATGATTTATTGGAGCACATGCTACCAACCGGTATTTATAACAGCAATAACAAATAATATCACTGCCAAAATGTTCATAAGAGCAGCAACAATAACAATAAGTAATAAAACAGCTGTTAACTGACTCATTAATTGGAACAGGCGTTAACATTTATTTCTATCCCCCTCCTCCCTCTCCCCCTCTTCGCATCGCAGCCCCTGTGAATCTGTGTCTGCCAACAGCTCCCTTTTGTATGTTAACGTTTTTCTTTTATTGCCGGTTACAAAACATGTCTACAATTTGCTTTTGCATTTTGCGCTGTGTCATACCCCAGTTTTTATTTGTAATACTCTTACCCGTGGATATTTAAATTCTGGCACAAAATGTGTCACATACTTTTCGATAGGCAATTTCCGTTAGTCTTAAGCAAATAGATTAATGTAGGGTAACTGTTGTGCAAAGAAGTCGCCCAAATTTAACTACTGCAAAAATTTAGCAGTAATATAGTAATAAATATATAAAACATTTAAATTAAAATCCATTAAAAGTCGAAACTAATATGGTTGTAAGAGTATCAAATCTTCTTTATGCCCAAGTGAATTATTTTTAGCATATTTAGTTTTGATTTCCGTTTTTTGGTGCGTTTCCGTCTCGCATAACTGGCACATATAGTTTTTTTTTTTAATATGCAACAGCCGAATAATCGAAAATTATTGTTATACCCTGTACACATTTACACAAGTACCAACAAGTTTTTTATATATGTATGTATAAACTTGAAGTTTGCTTTTTAAATTTCTACTAACGATCCCATAGAGTTGCCTGTTTGCACTTGATTAAGTGGTATTTTCTCGTCGAGCACCTTCGTTTCCAAAATTCTTACCTGCCTCGTTTATACAATTTTATAATTATTATAAAATTATGTTTATGTGGATTGCACCTTTTACTCTTTTACGTTTTCTGATGCGGAAGTGGCGCATAGCCCGTTTTCGTTTTCGTTTTCATTTTTGTGCTTTGTTCGCTTTGGGCTTATCAAGGTTGTTGTTGCGTAAAAGGAAGTGCAAATGATTAGAAAGTTGAGTGAGCAGCGCTAGGGCAATATTAATCATGTACCTGAGATGCATACGAGGGTAACAATAAAAGTTTCTCCTGAAGCAAAAAAAAAAAATTGGGGTAAACTTTTTTTGTTGATAGATTTCCAAGCTTGGTTTTGAACAAATTTGTGTATTTGTGATTAACAAACAAAATTTGAAGAAACTTATGTTTTTCATCCTCTTTTTACACTTATTAACTTTATTTATAGTGAAAAAGTTAAACATAAACTTATTTCTTTTTTAAATTTACTTGTATTTTACTCTTAGAATTTGAGAGAAAAACGCCTTTCCAGATTCTGGTGTTTCTTTATACTTTTAAAGATTCATCAACCTGCGCATAAGAGTCTCATTAATTATTTTAATGCATAATCTTTTAACGTTCTTAAATTATGGATTAGGATAATCGCCAAGTTTGGAAATTTGTTAACGTTGTAGGCTTGTCTTTTCTCGACTTTGTCAACATTACTTTCTCATGATGTCATGTGGAACCTACCAATTAGCGGTTCCCTCAGCAAATATATCTACTCGTATTTGTTATAATATGTTTTGTGGGATTAACTCTTTCGTTGCTTGCTTAAGAAGATATTAACTTAAACCAAATAAGCAATAATTAAATCACAGCATTTTCATAGGTTGAGTAATACATTAATTTCTTCTTTCTTTCTTTTTTGTCCTGAAATACGAATTTTCTACTCAGGTTAAAAAGTTACAATTTTAGAAGATAGAAAAATCGTTTGATTATATTTATTTTAGGAATGCTTTCATTGTTGTCTCCTTTTCTGTGTATTAATAGCGGACTTTAGTTTCGATAAAGTTTTCACTCACTTTAAGGGTTGCCCTCGCCTAAAAGAGTGTGCGTATTGGGAGTTTTGAGACGGCGGCAGGCAGACTCTGTTACTGCCAGGTTCCCGTGCCATTTGCAGTCCNCGGACTTTAGTTTCGATAAAGTTTTCACTCACTTTAAGGGTTGCCCTCGCCTAAAAGAGTGTGCGTATTGGGAGTTTTGAGACGGCGGCAGGCAGACTATGTTACTGCCAGGTTCCAGTGCCATTTGCAGTCCCAGTCTCAGCCTTAGCCTCGCTGCTGCTTGCTTTCCAATTGGGGGAGAAAGTACGCGCAAAAGAGCTGAAAGTGGATCAGCGACAGAAAAAAAAAATAATAATAAACGTAACCAAACCGCGTGGCAGCATCGCGTGAGCCCCAGACGCAGATGCAGCCACCGCAACAACAACAACAGCAGCAGCAACAGCAACAACATCGACAACAACTCCTACAAAGTTGCTGTCGAATGAAAGCCCACGCCAATGCGTCGTCCGGCTGCCAAAGTTGCACCATGCACCGCGTTGCTGCCGCCGCAGCATCCTCAATGCAGCAACTATCAAACGAGCAGCTACCGTCCGCCGGCCGCCATCCACAGTTCGTGTCTGCATAATCATGGCGCGCACTCTGGCGCACATTTCAATTGATTTTTCATGTGACGCAGCACAATTTGCTTATTGTTAGTCTTTGAATATGGCGCTCACGATGGTCAGTGGGTAGAGTTTTGTGAGAATCGGCCAAGTCGGTAAGTCGGCGTCCAGTTCGAGGTGTACTCCTCAAAATATTCAATCAGAGAGTATAATTTGATTATGATTTAATTAATGTCAACTTGGTTGACATAGTAGATAAATTGCTGCATACTAAATATTTGGTTTTATTTTGCAAAAATATTAATTCGGGAAATAACTTGAAGTAACCAGCGCTTAAGCTGGTTACTATTTTAAAAATAAATATTTTTCGTTAATTTGTTGGTAATGATTCCTATTAATTTACAGAATAATTCATTTTAATTTAAGACCAAAAAAAAAAAACAAAACTTTTAAAACAAAAAATTTTAGCATTTGGTGTATTAGATCATGTTGATATAATATAGCTGTAGGCTGAGATATAATATAATACGCTAATAGCATTAAAAGATTTATGCCTTAAACTGAATTTATAGCAATATTTAAAAGCAATNGATATAATATAGCTGTAGGCTGAGATATAATATAATACGCTAATAGCATTAAAAGATTTATGCCTTAAACTGAATTTATAGCAATATTTAAAAGCAATGAAAGCAATTATTGCTACGTTAAGCTGACCAAACAGTTTTTAATTCAAATCGGTGTAAAATAAATATTATGCGATCCAATTTATTAGAGATTTGTTAATTTAAATCAACATTCTTAAAATTGTAAATCATACATAAAGTTGTCATAAAACTAAATTTTTGATATTAATCAATAATATTGTAATACATATTACGCAAAATTTTGCTTTTAATTGTGCTCTAAATACCTTGCAACATTTGGGAGAGCTTAAATTGTAATTGATTTCAACTTGCTGTTGAATAAACGACCCTCGTACGCTGCTGCAGTCGTCGAAGTTGCCGTTGTCGTTGTTGTTATTGTTGTCGCAGCCGTTGCGGTGGGGCCACTTAACACTCAAGACAGCAGCCGTGGTGCAGTACGTTGTATATTTGTGCATGAAAAATGCTGTTGAACTGGTTTGTGTATATTGCGCTTTGCAGCAAATGTGTGTGCGGAGTGCACCTTAAATTCAGTTTCATTATTATGATTTCAATGGAAGATTGGGTTTTAGTTGTGGCATCGACAGCGACAACGATCGACGATCGACTGGCGGCCAACGCCATTGAACATTGGCAGTCATTTGCAGTTGGTTGTTGCCACAAAAAGTGGTGCAAATGAAACGGGTTATCTAATTGCAGCTCAAACTGTGGCAAGTGGCGAGTTGACTTTTGTTTTCTATTCAGAGTAAAGTCTGCCTTCACCACATTGGCCCCATCTCCATCTCTATCTCTATCTTTGTCTCCCTCTCTCTGTCGTCGTCGTCGTCGTCGTCGCATGTTGTGCATACAAAATGTTGACTAAGCCAACTCAATCGAGGGTCGCAGGCGGTTGCCAGCGGGCAGCAGGCTCTCAGTGTTGGTGTTGTTAATCGCACCAAATTTCAATTTGAATTTCACTTTCTTTTTCGATACGCTCACTTGGGTTTTTGCCTTTCGAACTTTTGTTTTTTTTTCTCTGCTTTTTTTCCTCTTGTGTTTTGTTTTGTTTTGTTTTGGAATGCAGCAACAGGCAACGACCATGAAAACTTTTGTAGAAAGGGCTGTGGCAGCCATAAAAAATAGTGCCTATTTATAGGAAAAGATCAGCGTAGATATCTTTTATATAAATATTAATATATTGCATATACTAAAATATGTACTATTTA
>SCDT01003157.1:0-10122 GCA_004143765.1 Drosophila melanica
ATCTACGTTCCTACTCTCACACTTGGCCCATTCAAAGCTGCCAAATTTCGAATTATTTTCAATTTGTTATTACTTTAACAGAACAAAATAATAAAAAAAAGAGAGTTGTTTAGTTGCTTAAAGCTTGAATTAGTTTTTAGTAAACAGCATTTTCTACATTGATTGCAGTATGCTTCTAACGCATACTGAACGTTAAATGTGTTGACAAATTGGTTACAATTAAATTAAAACCAAAAAAAAAAAATGAAACAAGAATGTTGAATACAATTTTTGGAAAACAATTTGTTAATTAATTGTTGCAAGCAAAACGCCAAACAGCTTCCAGCACTCGATTTGCATCTGCATCTGCAGTTGAACTTGGATTCGTGTTTGCATCGCTTTATGGCTTCTTGAGGTTTCTTGTGGTTGTGATTGTGGCAGTGGTGGTGGTGCTGATGGTTTTCGCTGTCTTGGATGGTGTTGTGGCGTTCGCTTGTTTGCTGCGCTCCTGGCCAACGGTTAATTGCGGCGCTCGGTTAGCGACGGCGACTTTTCTCGATGTTGTTGTTGTGGCCGTTGCAATTATGGCCGGTTGCAGTTGCGTGTTGGTTTTGGTTTTGGTATTGGTATTGGTATTGGTATTGGTAGTGGTGATGGTGGTATTGAACGGACTGTTGTTAATGGTTATAACATGCTTTGTGGGCGTGGTAGTTGTTAAAGATAAACCAACTGTAAACGAAATAAGCACGAAATGTGTAAATGGCCAACAAATTGCAAGAAAAAAAACAATTCAATTATTCACTAACTAAGAATGTAATATTAAATTAAGCCAAATTAGCGGCGCCTAAGTAAGTAATATGAGAATGAAACTTGCAGTTGCAGTTGCAGTTACTGTTAAGGTTAAGAAGAAGATAAATAGCAGCTCAAGGTTTGTGTTGTTTGCTGATGATAAAAAAAAATCATATATATGTTTGCGCTTCGGAGAATGACAACTATTAGTAGCTGAACATTTTTGTACAATTATCGTATTCAAAGTTTTGGACATTTTCGTTTTAGTTTTTGCTTAAGTTTGCTAATATTATTCAAAACATCGTTTTCGGTTTGTCGATGATGGATAAATTGTTTACATTATTAAAATTGCTATAAACAAATTCGCATTAAATACATTTTCTCGTTGATTAAAAATAGCCCAGAACTCAGAAACTTGTTTTTGGTTTTTTTGGTTTTATTTTGAATTTGGATTTTAATTTCTGTTTGTGCCAAGTTAGTTGTAGTTGTTGTTGTTGCGATTGTGGTTTTGGTTTTGGTTTTTTGATTGTGGTTTGATCAGCTTTAACACAGCATTAAACAGCGTGGACAAAATTAACTACATCGATAAGCTTCAAATGCATGTGTGTGTGTGTGTTTGTGTGTTGTGTGTATGTATGTGTGTGTGTGCTTAGTGGTGTTATAAATTAATTTCTTGTACAACACAAATTTGGTTTAATTATTAAACTAAAAACATAAACAAGAACTTTGGAACTCAAACAACTTGCTTGGTTAGCGTTTTTCATTTTTTTTCTTTTTGCTGTGTTTATGGTAAAAATAATATATATATATATGTAGATATATATAAAACTAAAACAAATTTAAGGTAGCGGGGCCATTTGCAAACTGTACAACAATAATTAAAATATTACGTATGTAAATATTTATTTAACAAAATTCTTTTGGTTGTCAAACAATTTGTAATTCGAAATAAAATAGCCATGGTTTATTTTTCTTCTGTATTTGTTTTTGTTTCGTTTGTTTTTTTTTTTATATATTATTAAAACAAAAGTGGATCGCTTTATTGTCATCAAAATTGTTCTCACTGTAAAATGTAATAAAATTATTTATGGGTTAAATTTGTTCACCGAGTGGTTTAGGATTAAGTACATTTCATTTTTTGCTCTCAATTTTGTTGTATTTTAACAATTTTTAATAACATACGAGTAAACGTAAATTAATTGAAATTTTGTGTGCTTGCCAAATTCTGTTGTCGCTAATAAATTTGTGTGCGATTTTGTGAAGCTGTAAAACATATAAATTTGTATGCATACATGCTTGGTTTTTTGTTGAGCATTTTGTTTGATTGGCCAAGCTAAAAGTTCTATATAAATATGGTTTTATAATTGCGCAGATATTCAAAACTTTGAATACGATTTCATATTTGACATTTCATGTTTCGACATTCTTTTTCTATCATCATTTGCAACATTGCATAACATTTTAATACTTAATCAAATTAAAAACCTTGTTAAGCAAATAATAATAAAATAAATAGATAAATAAATAAATAATAAACTGTGCAAACGTTACGAATAGAACAATTAGAGGCACATTTAATTAAGTCGGTCGGGTACGTTGGGCTACGAGAGCTCAAACATGTCTCCAATAAGAGGTGTATAGCAAAATATATGTTTTTTTTTTCATGTCGATACAGATCGAGTATCTATATGTATGTAAATTACAAAGCGGCAGCAGCATTTAATATGTTAATAACAAAAGTTATTGCGCTCTAGGACAAGTAGCAAAATATCAATATATAGATAGATAAATCGATAAAAACATATAGATGGATAGATAGAAAGATAGATAGATAGATAGATAGATAGATAGATAGATTGATAGATAGATAGACTACTACATTTGATAGTTTCACAACTTATTGAGATGGATATGTGCGCACACATAAAACAAAATAAATAAATTGAAATCAAAAATAAATCAGAATAGAACAGAAACAGGATTTGTCAAAGTAAGTAAAAATTGGCATTTTCATTTTAAATTTAAAGTAGACACTTAATTAATTGCTTATTTTTGTTGGTTGGTTTGTTTGTTTGTTTGTTTTTTAGGGGGTGTGTGTATTCAGGCTGCACAAACTTGTTTAGACTAAATAAGTAGATATAGTAAGTAGGTATTCACTTGTTTTGTTTTTGTTTGTTTGTTGTTTTTTTTTTTGTTTTGTTTCTGTTTTGTTTTTAGCATACATCAACATCTACTAGAAATGTGAATACAAGTATATATATATATCGATATTGAAATTTCTTATTTACGTAGCATACTTTTGCAGCTGTTATTATTTTCTTTTACTTTTTTACGTTTCGCGTTGCGTTCGTTTCGAGAATTGCAGTTGAATCGCTTCGCTTCAGTGCGCCTGGCTTGGTTTCTGTTGCTTGTTCTCTGCCTACTGATCTAAATATTTATAATCTGGGATATTCACCTCTTGGCAGCGTGGCACCCGTGCGCGAGAATATCGACTCCATATCCCTGCCCAGATCCCGGGACAAGCTGTGACGCCAGGGTGCGCCGAGGCCGCTGCTGTTGCTGGCGCTGTTCAGGCGACTGTCAAAGAGAGAGATAGCCAAGGGCATTCATTATACTTGTGTACATATTTGGTGTGTGTGTGTGGGTGTATGCAATTGATTGTGAGCTGTGTCAGACAACGTTTAGCTAAAGGACTTGCACATTGAATTGGCCAACTTACAGGCAGCATTTGGTAGCAGGCCAATCGATCAGCCAATCGCGTAAGCGAATCATTGTGTTAAAGCCCCTTTGCAAACGTTGTCTGCACCTAAGAAACACAGGTGGGTGTAGCAGGGCTTAGATAGCAAAACTTTGAATTTAGCGATTTAATTATAGCATTTAACAGTTAAATGGTGCTGCTTTATGTCTCAATTCATTGCATACTTACACTTGCTTCTTTTCAACCGTTTGCGTATAGCTATAACTGACTTGAGATCTTTGCTCGCTATTCGGTTAGTTGGTTGATCGGTTTTAATCAAATTATTGCAGTTAGTTAGTTAAACAAAGTGATTTCGAAAGCAGCATGTAAAAGATTTGTAACAAAATTGTTGTGATTGTTGGGCAATATCAGAGTTCCTTATGATGGATTGTGATCATATTATCAATTGTGAATCGCTTACCTGCCAAAGGGACTGCTTTGGCTCCAGAATGGCCGATGGCTTTGTGCCTGCCGCGATATATCCGTTAGCAGGCGACTAGAATTACTGGGAAAACCGGCTGTGAGGTCACTGTTAACATTCATGCGATTTGTGAGTGCACGCACCTGTGAATTGAATATGTTTGTGCGAATATGAATATAAAGGAATATATATGTAACATTAGTTTAACTTACACGCTGCAGCAAGGTCGAGAATAGGTTCTCTGCGGTAAGTATCTCAAAGCCATCGTCGTCATCCTCCTCACCAGAGCTTTGTGAATCGTTGTCCTGACTAAGTTTCTTAACAGGCCGCGAGCTCCTGCGTACGCCAAAGCAAACATAAACAAAAAAATGGAGAATTTAGTTAAATATTCAGAGATGTGACTGCGTTGGTGAACCTTAGCCTGTGTGGGGTAAAGAGCGAGTCATCGTCGCCGCCTTCGCGATTGATGGAAGTTGTGCGCATATTCTGGAATGGCGAACTCTCATCGAACCCGCTTTCGCTGAGCAGTGAGCTGCAAGCAGAGTTGAATGGAAAACAGTTAAAAGATTGTTGCACAAGTTGTTTCGCCAAGCTTACCCAATGCGATGCGATGGACGCAGCCGGCTGAATGTCGAGCGACTGGAGGTGGTTGTCTGACTTGACGCGGATGGCTCAATGCTGCGCTCACGTGGCGTGATGAAGCCACCACCCTCCACGGCAATCGGTATAATGAATTCGCGTGGACTCTTCTTAATGGGCTGCGAGATGCCCGGACCGCCAGTCACCGTCGATTGCGACATGGTAGCCGTTGTTTCCGTCTCGGAGTCACCAGTGGATTGACGCGACAGCGAACCAGAACTGCAACGTGGATTACAATTATAAGCGAAATTGAGGCAACCACTTTAAAAGTCGTTACTCACCGTGTCGTTGTGTTGGAGTTGGTGCGTCCGTAGGCTTGTTGGGTTGGCGGCCGCTGTATGGTTATGATGTGCTCCTTCGGCTCCAGGCTGGTGGCTCGCGCCTGCAGCGTCGTCTTGATGGGGCTGTACGGTATGGGTCCCTCGCGGGGCGGTGCACTGCGCAAATCGGCAACTGGATGCTGCATCTCGGTACTGAAGCGCATCGGCTGCGGCTGCTCCGGAATGCGCGGCTTAATGTCCAGCTGCACCTCCGATTTGGCATTGATTTTGCGACGCGGCAACGTCGCCGACTTGAGCGTAATTGAAGCGGTCGAGGTTTTAACCGCGCCGCTTGGCGTGGCATCGCCGCCTGGTGAAGCTGTTTGTGTGGGATTCAAACGATTTGAAAAAAAGGTTTAGTATGTCTTTTATATTGTTTTCGATGTTGGAATACGAACAATTAAGCAAGAAGCATTAAAAGAAATGGCAACTTAAGGGTTGGTTGCTGGCTTGGAAGTATTTAGGGCGCCGAACAATCAGGGTTTAAGCGCGTGTGTCTGTGTGGGCGTGGCTGAGTGTATGTGTGCGCTTATGTGTAGGGAGTTAAGTTGAAGCGGCAGCGACTAGCAGCGGCTAAGGCAGCTACAGATACGAGAATGTACTAACAAGAACGAGCAGAACAACGAGCACAAAAACAACGATTAAAACAACAACAACAACAACGACAACAACGAATATAGCAACAACAAGTAAACAGGAGCGAACAAATTCAACGAGCAGCAACAAAAATAAATAGCTCTGCTTTTGGGTTTGTTGGCAGTTTCCATTTATGGGCGAAAGGAAAGCAGAGCAAACACAACGTCAAAGGCAAATTCAGAGATAGTGTTGTGATTGAAAGAAACTCAGCAACAGAGAGACTACTACAGAGGAGAACACACACACAGAGAGAACGCTGGATGCTATGACGCTTCGGTAACTGGCCTCATAGCATCTGTTAAACGAACGAAACGGATTTGATTGACAGCGGGGCAGGCGGGCAGGCAGGCAGGTTGGCAGGTTGGCAGGTGGACAGGTGGGCAGTTGGGCAGTTGGGCGTCGTGTGGCACAGTGGAGCCGCTGCCAAGACTTACATTTCAGCCACATAGCCGCAGGCAAGGCAGATGTATTGAGAGTGTCTTGAGCTTGAATATGAAATGGTCTCGTACGCGGGCTGACATTGTAATTGATAATAGGCATCGTGTTGTTGTTGTTGTTGTTGTTGTTGTTGCTGTTGCCGCTGGCTTGAACGTGGGCATGGCTGGGGGCGTACAGCGGCGAGGGCGGCGGCGTAAACAAGGCACTGCTCGGCGATCGTTGGTTTTGGTGGTGGTGGTGCTGCTGCTGCTGTTGCGCCGAATCCAGGCACTTTTGCTGATACTGCTGCTGCAGCTGCCGGAACGGGCTGCTTGTGGGCAACGGCTGGAATATGCTCGCCGTGCTATAAGCGGCCTGCGGCTGCCAGATGGCCGCTCGCGGCGGCGTCGTCGTCGGTGACGCTCCAGGCACGCCGCTTCCAAATAGCCGCTGTTGTATCGTTTGCTTGGCAGCCGCCAATGCGTTTGGTGGTGCAGTGGTTGGGCTGCTGCTGCTGCTGCTGTTGGTCTTGCAACTGCTGCCGATGAAATTGTTGTTGCTTTCGGCGCGCATTGGCGCCATGGCACCGCCCCCAACCCCGCCGACGCCAGCGCCACTGCCGAAGCCGTTGCCGATGCCAAATAACGGTGTTGGCCTGCGTATCACTAAAATTAAGATGATGATTCAATGAATATGATGACAATGTATGTGTGTGTGTGTATGCATGTGTGTGTGCGTGTATTTATGGTGCATGAACAGTTGGCAAAGAGCAAGAGAGACAGAGAGAGCGAGAGAGAGAGAGAGAGAGAGAGAGAGAGAGCGCGCGGACAGGTGAATCTGAGACAATGAAAATAAAATAAATGAGTGTGGCTGGTGCTCTGTTTACTTTGGGGACTATGATCTGCTGGCATGACCAAGCGATTTGCAATTGGAATCGGTTCAATTCAATTCAATTATGAGTGTATCAGATTATATTCCAAAAGCCAATATAATCCATGCAGCAATCCGCTGGCAAAACATATCACATACACATCGAAAAATGGGGAAAAAGTTATGCAAATATGTGGAAATACAAGACGCATAAACTGAAAGCGATGCACAAGTCTCGATCAGTTAGCAGATAAGAACGGTATCAATTATTTGAATGGGGTTTACGTTATGTATTCTTAACAATATAAAAGCTCTAAAATGCTGTCGGAAATGTCAAATCTAGCTCTAATCTAACTTAATTCGCATAAATTCATCCATTAATGAGAAAAGTAGTTTTTCTGAGTTATTTATAAAAATACATACGTAAATAGATATATAAAATAAACAACTCATTGGGTAGAATATAATAAATTGTTGGAAAATCTTCTAAATCGCAATTAAATTAATCGAATAATGTCTATATAACACAGAATATACATCTTTGAATTTTATATTTATTATAACTCATAACTAATAAAAAAAATAATAATAATTGAAATTTTATAAAGTTTATACTGATTCAAAAAGCTTCTATGACGAACGCGTTCAAAAAAAAAGTGTAATAAAAAAGCCTAAAATCTTTGATATCTTAAATCACATAAATTGTTTAAAGATGTATAAAACGCTTGTCTGTCAAAAAAGAAATCATTGTTTTGATTATCTTGTCTGAGGAATTTATGGGAACGCTGCGTGTGCGTTGTGAAATTTCGCTTAACTGCTTAGCCGCCAGACTTGTGCCAGAGGCCATTGCTGGGTAATGTAAGAGTAGAAGTGCTGGTAGTCAACTCGAAAGCGCTGCGGGCTTGGCTTAACTTATCGTTATCCGATAAAGTAGTCTTGAGTGTGCATGCAGTTGCGTTGGCCACTTACCCGGCTGTATGGCGTTTCCGATTATGGCGCGCGCATTCTTCAACTTACGCTCGCGATCCTCTGCCGTCGGCTCGCTGACTCCGATTGTCTCCGTTTGGGCGCACAGCTGGTCCAGCTCTTTGTTGGACTCGTTCTGCGCCTGGCGCAGCAGCGCAATTGAGTTCTCCATGGAGCGACGCGCCTCGTCCAGCGATATGGAGGTCACCGAATTCTTGGAATCGCTGGCCTCCAGAGCGCCAGATACAACTGGCGATGGTGGCGGCGTGGCCAGCGCCTCCTGGGCCTCAGCCTCTAGAGCTGCGGCCGCTGCAGCGGCCACCTGCTCCTGGGCGCGACGCTCACCTGGGGTGGGCCCGGACACGGGCGTAGGATTTGTGGCCTTGCGCTCAAACTCCTTTTTGAAGCTGCCCACACTGACACCAGGTATGCTGAGCTTTTTCGGCTTCTCCGGCGCGGCAGCTGTTGCTGGTGGCGGCGGTTGAAACTTTTCCGCTGTTTCCAGGATGCGCGACTTGCGGCGGTCCGCATTGAACTTGTTGAGCGTGGACTCGTCCTGCAGGCTACACTTCCGAACGAACGGCGCTGCTGGGGGCGGCTGCACTGCAGCAGTGCTGCTGGGCGTCATTTTGCCAGTGGTGCTCTCGTTGATCGCATTCACCAAATCGGCGGTCTTGTGTTTGTTCACAAACTTTTTGATCACCTTGGTGGCGTCCTTCTCCTCGGGTGTCTCAGCCACGGCATCTAGTTTGGCACGCGTCGGTTGCCGCGGCACCGCAGTGGCGGGCGGTGCCACAGCTTCGCCAATGAGTTGCTCGCACAAATTGCCCAGCTGCTGCATGTCCTGTGTGGAGTAGTTGGGCGCCGTTGGCTGCTCCTCAGCGGGGGCAACGCTTTCAGTCTCCATGGGCTGGGGCGCCGTCGATGGTGCGGGTGGTGGTGGTGGTGCTGTTATGGTTGGAGGCGCCAGTGACGGTGCTGTGGCTTCGCTGATCACAAATGAACTGTTCGCCGGCTTCTCCTTTTTCTTGGCCGTGGTGCCAGCCGCGTTTTCGGTGGAGACCGTGGGCTGCAGTTTACGTTTGGCTTGCACGGGGCTCTGGGATGGCGTTATGGTGCGTGTGGGCGATGGCATCAATGCAGCCTCGCCGCCAGCTAAGAAAGCAGAACGGGAGAGAAAGAGAAAGAGAGAGAGAGAGAGAAAGGGAGGCGTGGTTTAATGAGAATGGTTAAATGGATTTGGTAACAAGTTGTTTAGTGCACTTGAGTGTGGTTCATTCAAATTGTTAGGTGGCCAGAGGAGTGGGAACAAGTTGGGCACCGCATGATCAGCAGTTAGTGGGTGGTGGGCAGGGCACATTGTTGTGTGTATGCCAAGTTAGTTCACAGCACTTTTCAATATACATATAATACAAAATTGTGCGCAGTGGAGCTCTAGGGTCTCTTATGGTCTTTACAAGCATGATGTACGTATTTTGAACAATCGATATCCGTCAACTCACCAGCAACCATGTCCAGAATGCGGCGCTCGGCCTCTGTGTTGGGTGCCCCCATATCACGTATGGAGCCCACCGAATGCGACCGTTGAACGCGCTCATTGGCCGCTGCCTTGGCGGCGGCTGCTGCTGCCGCTGCGCCCTCGGCGGATGGCACAACCAGCTGATCTGCTGTGATGGCAGTCGGCGTCAGTGAGAGGAGCACATCGAGGCGCACCGGCGTTTGGTTGGCCAAATCTTCGGCCAAATCAAGGCAGGAGACATTGTCGTTTTCGTTGACCCACCAATGCGAGCAAATCTGCTCAATGGTGGCTCGCTTCTGTGGACACACCGTCAACATTTCCCGTATAAGTGTGGAGGCACGCGACGGCTTGCGAGGCTCATAGTAGTCGCCCTGGCTGATCTGTTTGACAAGTCTTTTGAAGTTGGAGCCATCGAAGGGCATGGAACCGTAGACTAGAGTATAGAGCAGCACGCCCAAGGACCAGCAGTCCACCTCGGGTCCCTGGTACGGAGTGCCCTCCACAATTTCGGGCGAGGCGTACAACGGTGAGCCGCAGAAGGTGCCCAACAGGCGCTGATCATCGAACACATTTGACAGACCGAAGTCGGCAATCTGTAAAATAAGAGTTTTAAAATAATTTAAATAGCTGATATATTAAATGTTATAAAACTCTCAAAATATCTCATCTTTAAGGCTAACATGAAGTCGGGTATAAACCTATACTCGTTCATGATCTAATCACAATCAAAACACAACTGCATTATGTTTACACATAATAATAAAAACAAGTGAAAGGCTTTTGTTAGGGCCGCCCGACTAGATGATACCCTGATCCCTGCGAACGCATC
>SCDT01003158.1:0-19662 GCA_004143765.1 Drosophila melanica
GTACACCGGCCAAAGTCATAATTACAATTTCTGACCCTTACCTACGTTAATCTCATTTTGGTAGCCCCCTTTTGTGTGTGCGTGTGTGTGTGTGTGTGTGTACTTGATATATGTTTATATATATATATATATATATATATATATTTCTCAAGTGAAATCCCACAAAACAATAACGACACTAAGACGCTTCCGTGTCCTTGTTTTAGTGTATGTGCGTGTGTAAGTGCGAGTGCCAAAAGAAAATGGCATAAAGAAAGGCAAAACAAAGCCAAACGAACCATAACCGACATGCACCGAAACTTTGCTACACTGTACTCCAGCATGTTTATTTGAATCCAACTTCTAGGCATAACAATTTTTGTGTTTTGTAATTAAATTATTTTCTTCGTTTTTGCAATAATTTTTTTAATTTGAATTTAGCCAATTTCCATTTGAGTGATATATTTGTTTTTGTTTTTTTTTTTTTTTATTATTTTGGGATTTTAGATATAAAAAAAATATTTGGCAAGCGAATTTTTTAATGATTGAAAACATTTGTGCCTGTAAAAATGGGTTTTCTGAACTCGTCAAAAGAAATACTTTTTCAAATATTTGAATTTATTTCACGAACAGCTCTAATTAGCAAATCGCATGTAAGAAAAACTTTTGAAGGCAAAACCAACTAAAATAATAGTTATACAAAGTTCAGCGATTTGCAGTGTAGTAAATAGGCATGCTGTATATGATAGGAGAGCGAGTAGAGAAAAACTAAGACAAAACAAATTCCTGCGTTTCTCCATTCTCATTATGCGTTTGCAAACAAAAACAAAAGAAATGCTAAAGCTCTTAAAGCCCAAGCCGAGGACTTATGTCTTGATTGTTTGCGGCTTATGTACATAGTGTTACCCTTTAGCATCGGACATCAGATATGTATGTGTGTGTGTGTGTGTGTGTATACATATACATAAGTGCATGTGCATATTTTTTATTTAATTCACATGGGTATCTTATATCTCTCATTGTACTTTTTGCGATCGCATATCTCGTAGTCATTTCAGCATTAAAATGGGAATATGTGTGTGTGTGTGTGTGTGTATATATGTACATATACGTTTACATATGTATAGAAGATTATGTTAAAATGTTATTTAAGTAATTAAAAAACCAATGAAATAAATCTATTAATTTAATTAAATTACAATCTGATTAAAGAGTATCTAATAATTAAATTAAATTAAAAAAAAAAATAAATAAATTTGACTAATTTAGGTACTTGAGATCTGGCTATAGGGTATCTACACATCGCTTCCTATCTATTTTAGTCTCTCTATTTTTGTGTTGCTTTTGGACTGATGAAAATACATAGAAACATATGTTTGTGTGTTATATACACTCATTTGTTTACATATAAATAAATATGTATATATATATCTGCATACTTGTAGAAATGTATCAGATAGAGATACCCTAGCGGACGACGTGTTGAGTGGCGCAATTTTTATTTTGCCCGCAGACAATAAACGCTCCACATTTCAAGTGTTGCAAAATATGCAATTGTTTGGCCAAACAATTTGCAAGCATAACAAAACAAAACACACAACGCAACACTGCTAAAAACAAACGCATAAAGCACAGCAGGACGAGGCGGAAAGAGAGAAAGAGGCAGCAATGGAGAGAGGGTAAAAAGGAGAGAGCCGGCAATTGGTGGTGAGTTGGCACAGCGCTTTTAAGCACCACCGTCCATCGTCCATCGTCCACCGGCTCAGAAAGTAACCGTAAGTGAACGCACCTTTTTGCAGCACTGGCGCATCCCCATGTTTCGCTTTTTTTTTTTTTGCTAGAAAGCGCGTAAAATGCCAAACCCAAAATAACAACAACAAATATGGAAACAGCTACAAAGAAGTAGAAGTGCTCTAATCTGAATTGGCTGACTAGTAAATACCCAATAACCGCAAATGGAAAATTTATTCAATAATTTTTTTCTAAAGCTTCTGATAATTATTCACTAAGTGCAGCTAGAGACTTGAAACTTGGAATGTTTACTTATGTATGCCCCCTTCAGACAATGTGTTAAGATTTTTTGGTTACGCCCGCTGGACTCGTGACAAATCGCAAATACCTATTCAAAGATAGATACTTTTTTTTGCTTTTACCAAATAGAAACACAGCTGCTGTATGAAGACATAATTGATACACTGTATATCCTTTATCGATGCTCGAGCACGTTGCACGTTACTAGGTGCAGGGTATTGCAAAAATTCCTGTACAAACAAAATCCGCTTCACTCGCCGCATGGTCGCCGCAGGGACGAGCGAAGTGACGACGACGACGTTGTCGTCGCCTGGCAGCTTTGACATTTGCATGGAAATACATGTGTACTATGTAGGTGTGTGTGTGTGTGTGTGTGTGTGTGTGTGTCTACTATGCGTGACTGCGCGGTAAAAGCAGAACCATGACGGCGCTAAAGAAGAGGACAAACAAAAAAAACAGCAGCATCCCCGCCGGTAAAAAATAATAAAATAGAAAGAAAATCCTTCGAAATTTTAGCAAAAGCATCGTTGGGGTTGTCAGACTGCTGCTGTTAGTGTGTGTGTGTGTGTGTGTGTGTTTGTATAGAAACATCGTCATCGTTGCCGTTCCCAAAAATAACTAACCCCCAATCGGGCGGGCAAACGGTTCGAACAGTCGCTGGCTGTACTGGAAATGCTCCGCTGTCCAAAATACGACTGGAGCGACCCTCGTTTACGCAAAGCTTTGGTGGGCCCAGTCAATTGGCAGCTGGCGCGTCAGCCATTTATCTATTTTTAGCACTTTTCGGCGTATGTTTTACGGTTCGGCGTCTTCTTCTGCTTCTTCTTGTTTATCTTTTGTTCCTTCGGTTTAATTGCCACCTATTCTTGTTAATTTCAATGTGTCCCCTATTTAGATCGATGTTAGGTCTTTTACCAATTTGCGCCATTATTATTTTTGGGCCATGTGCCCAAAATTGCGTTTTAACTGCTTTTACTCGGGTCGTGTTTGCTTTCTTTTTTTTTTTTGTTGTTGTTCTATCTTAAATTGGAGCTATATCAAAATGTTTGTACATTTAACCGTTCCATTCTGACATTATACAAAATTAAATGATAAATTTTTCATATTTGAAAATAAAGTTTGAATTCAATCGGAAAAAAGTTGAAGCCGTAAAATTGAGGCCAAGCTGAACCAAAAAGCGAACCGAACCATTTAACCAATCGAATTATTATTCCTATTTTTATTATTATTGTTACTATTATTATTATTATTTTAGGTAAATACAACATATATCTATTAGCCTGACTATTTTAATTAACAGGCTTTAATTAATTCAAGTATAATGGAAATTTAAAATGTATTTTGCCATTGGGCTGGGGACAAGATAAATGAGAATACGCTAGCAGAGATATTCTTCTTTCTAATTAAAAATAAACAATAAGAAAACAGAAGAAAATTAAATGTTTTCCTTTTATTATATTTTTGTTTATTTTTTTATTTAATTTTTTTTTGTTTTTTTGTTTTTGTATGTTATTTTTTATTCATTTTGCATAACGCAAATAAAAGCGGTCGCCCATGGTGTCGGCCAAAATCGCAAGTTTTAATTAACGTTGCCCGGCAAAGACATCCAAATTAAACTGGAGTCGCGCCAGAAACCATAGGCGAATCAGAGTCGGGAGTTCTGGGTAGAAATGCAGAGATGTCTGCCAGCTGAACAATAAGTGAAGCTGCTGAATTGGAATGGGTAGAAGATCCTTGTGCAAAACAGATTACCACATCAATGGCGGGGACGAAGTTCGGGTCTCTCATAATAAAACGAGGGTTCCCAAAAAAAACATTTTCATAATAGACTTGAGTCTTTGTCTGTAGTTTCAATATTTAAAGATTTAAATGCGAACACTTTAGCGAAGATTAAATGTATTCCTTTAAATAAGAAATTAAATAATTTTTGTTCACAATTTCAGAATAATAGAACGAACCAAAACTTTGGTCAAGTTATTTGAAAAATGAGGATATATTATTAATATAACTGAAATTCTATGCGCTTGATTTTAATTTATTTTTGAATAAATTTATTAAATGACCGAGTAAGATATATATATGCATATATATGTATATATTCATATGTGCAAATTCACATATTCTTGTTAAAAATAAATAATAATAACATGTACATATATTTTTTTCTGTGTGTATGTGACCGCATTTTGGGATTATCCGTATTTCATCTTTACAAACGGAATTCGTAAATTTACTTTGCGTTTTTTAATGCTTCTGTTTCTTACGCGTAATTGTAATATGTAAATGATTTCTTCAGCGTGCAGCTCGCCAAATGCGAACTTTGGACTACATTTCGAAACTCAACCCGAATGTTTATGGTGTCTGTGTCTGTGTCTGTGTCTGTCTGTGTGTACCTGCCATTTTGGCCAAATTGCAAACTAAACAGTAAAAGTTGCCATTCTCACACAATATACATATATACGTACGTATATAGATAAATAAATGAAAATTGTGTGGCAATCAAGTTTTTAATTTAAACTAAAGCTTGAACTTAAAACCAATTTCCCAACAAAATAGCCAAAAATTTAAAAAAAAAACTTTAACTCAAAAAAATGTATTGGTTGCATTTGCAAGAACTAATAAATTAATTATTTATATAAATTTAATCAATTTTAAAAGAAAAATAATTGTTTCGGGTTATGTTGTTGAATGTGAAAAATCAGGAACATGGGATAGGCCTGATTTTTTTAACCGATTTTGAATAAAACAGGTTTACACCTGAAATTTCAATCGAACCCAAAACTACACCCAAATTCAGCCAAACCACGAAGTACGTAAAATTGTTAAAAAGTTAAGAGAGAATTCGTTTAAAGATATACGGATAAGATATATATGCAGATATATAAAAGTCATAATATGACGAAACAAGGTTCAAACCCGGGTTTATTAAACAACCCGACAACAACCTAAAGTCAAGGTTCGAAATGTAAGCCAGACCAGCGACAATTATTATTATTTTATTCTACTTTTTTATCAGTCCTGCTGATATGCACATATGCACATACAATAATAATACATAAATATGAAAAGGATTCTTTATAAAATTATGCATACCGCAATTCGTTGCCAGCGTCGCGCTGGCTGCCGCTGCTGCTGCTGCTGCTGCCAACGCAACGAAGCAGCGACTCGTTGCTGCTGTTGCTGTTGTTGTTGTTGTGTTTATGCCCTCCTCTGCTCGTTCGTCTTCTGCTCGGTGTATGTGATTGACAAAAGTTGCCGTTGTCGTTGTTGTTGTTCTTGGTTTAGAATAATTATTTTCTCTTTTTTGTGTCTTTCCTTTTGTGTTCACTAATTTTATTAGTTTATCTGTTTATCTGCTGTTCGTGCTGTGCTGTTTGCTGCACTTGACTGAACAAGAACCAAAAACAACAATGCACACAAGAGAAAAGTAATTCGAGTATTTATTATTTATTCGTGTTACGGTTACAGTTAACGCACGCAGACACTGCGACAAACGCAAGATAGCAAAGATCAAAGAGTTGGCAAGATTTCACTTTTGTGCTTTTGCGCTTGCTGCTGCTGCACGCACGGAACGAACTTTCACGCCGACCGCAAGCTGGCAGCAAACTGACGGACGGCCTTGTCCCGCTATTTGCCGGTGCTAGTGCTGGCGTCGACGTCGACGTCGATGCCGACGTCGGCATCGGCGTCGATGACCGGCAAAGCAGTTGCATGCGTTTACGCTCTGCTGCTGCGCTGCTGCCGTCGATGCTGTTGTTTTTATTTATCTTTTTGCATTTTTGATCGATAAGTAAATATCATCGAATGATAAAGAGGAAGTAGCCGCCGAAGAAGCAGGCGGACAAAAACAACAAGCACTTGCACTTTTGTTTTCGTCTCTCCTCCGTTCTTCGCATATTTACACTTACTTTCTCTCTTACTTTGCGCCGCTCTCCTGCTCCCGCTCTCTCACGCGCACACATGACATGTAACGGTAAAGTGCTGCATATGCATTTAATTATCATTCACAATTAGCTACTGCTTCCAGTGAGGGCAACATCGGTAGATGCGAGGGCGAGAGCGCAGTGTACACTGTTTGGCATTTTATTTAATGCCCAGTCGATTGTTGCGCTATTTTCAATTTATTTTGATTAGGTTCGCATCTATATGTATCTACTACATATACAACAACGGTAAAAAGCAGATGCCACCACCGTCAGCAGCAGCCACAGCAGCATCAGCAGCAACAACACACAGTTAACTCATCGAAGCATCAAAAGGCCAAAGCATTAGCAGATTTTCTCTGTAAACCAATTTTAATTGTCTGCTGCCGTTTTTTTTTTTTATTTTTTTAATTCCTTTTGCTTTCTTTTGCCGCAGCGGTCCAATTTGCGCTTGTTTTTATTCTTGTGCTGCTTGTTCTTGTTGCTTTTTATGGATTTACACACTCGCGTTTGTTTATAAGTGACTGTTATTGTTGTTGTTGTTCTTGCCCTGCTTTCCCAAAGCTCTGCATGTTGTTTTTGGTTACTGTTGGCTTGCTTATTTATTTGGTAAACAAAATGTATTCTGTGTATTTAAACGTTTGTTAACTACATACATAAATCTCACTCACAAAAAAAAAATAGAAACAAAAAAAAACAGGAGTTAATCTCGCTCGCGCACGCAGTGTCGTCTTCTGCTGTGAACATAAAGATTGCCGTACCTCAGCGTCCGCGCGCGACGCCAGCTTTTTGCAACTGAAACTAAGTTCGAATTCGCGGACAAGCGCATTCCTATTAGATACAGTTTGAAAAGCGGCCGACGAAAGCTCATGCTATGGTAAAGCTCTTTCGTGCCGCTAGACTACTAATGTGTCAGTATTTTTGAGCTTTATTTCAATAATATTGGTAAATAAATTGACATATTTTGATTTAAGATACTACATTTTTTAATTCATAGCCTGTTTCTACTATGGCAGCGCCCACTTTTACGTCCCATGTAAATACCATCAATAACATAGGTGAACTTAGGTTAGGGGAGGGAGGGGAAGAGTAGCGTTCAAAATTATCGCGGGCTCTGCCAACTCGTTTTTTTAAAATAATATTTAGTACTTTTCGAAGCTGTTTTTGATACTGTTAACGCATTAAACGCAACAGAAAGATGTCCGCCAAAACTGAAACAGCAGTTTCCAATTTAAATAATAATAATTTTCATATTGCAACTGTGTGTTGTTGTATCCATAGTAGACATTTTTTGACATTTGATAGAATAAACTTCTTATCCACTTTTTGAAACATTTATTCAAGTTAAAACAAATATGACAAATGTTGGTTTTACGATTAGAGTATCGTTTAAAAATCATCGCAACAAAGGCGGCCGCCGGCGTATTTCGCCGGGCGTGACAGTAACATCGATAGTTCGATGACTTTGCATGACATCTCTGGTGAAAAGTGACACTCACGTCGGCTTTTTGTTTAATTTAAAATGTGGAAACTTCTTATAATTGCGATTTTCGCAATAAGTAATTGCCATGCTGTGCTAGAGAGCGATGCCAATACACTGGTACTGCTGGACAATTTGGCCATACGTGAAACACACTCAATTTTCTTCAAATCGCTGCAAGGTAACCGGCACAAACACACACGCACGCACACACATGCATAAGCCATGACGTGTACAACAAATTCAAACTTTTACTTCCTTTAGATCGCGGATTTAAGCTGACCTATAAGCTGGCAGATGATTCTGGCTTGCTGCTGTCGCGCTATGGTGAATACCTTTACAAGAACCTGATCATCTTTGCGCCCAGCGTCGAGGAGTTCGGCGGCGACATCAGCGTGGAGCGTCTTGCCCAGTTCGTGGATGACGGCGGCAACGTTCTGGTCGCGGGTAGCGAGAGATCGGGAGATGCGCTGCGCGAGTTCGCCTCTGAGTGCGGCTTTGAACTGGACGAGGAGAATGCGGCGGTTATCGATCATCTGAACTACGACGTGAGCGATGGTGGCGACCACACGACCATTCTAACATCGGCCCAGAATTTGATCGATGCATCCGGTGTGGTCGGCAGCGAGAACCGGCGTGCGGATGCGGCGCCGCTGCTGTATCGCGGCACTGGCCTGATTGCCGACAAGGAGAATCCATTGGTGCTTAAGCTGCTGACGGCGGAAAGCAGCGCGTACAGCTACAATCCCGAGTCGAGAATATCCGATTATCCACACGCCGTCGGCCGTGGCACGCTCCTGATTGCCGCACTGCAGGCGCGCAACAATGCGCGCGTCGTCTTCTCTGGCTCGCTGCATTTCTTTGCCGACGAAACTTTCAACATGGCCGTGCAATATGCGCAGAGCGGCGTCTTCCACAAGCAGGCCGGTAATCGGGCAGTCGCCGAGGCGATCAGCAAGTGGGTGTTTGGAGAGAGCGGCCGTCTGCGTGTGGCGTCCGTCCGTCACCACAAGGAGGGTGAGAGCAATCCACCCGAGCAGGCGTACACAATCACCGATCCCGTCGTCTATACAATTGCCATCGAGGAGCTGGTCCAGGGCAATTGGCAGCCGTTCAAGGCCAACGACATTCAGCTGGAGTTCGTGCGCATCGATCCGTTTGTGCGCACCTTCCTCAAGCAGACGAGCAGTGGCAGCTATGAGGCCAGATTCAAGATACCCGATGTCTATGGCGTCTATCAGTTCAAGGTCGACTATAATCGTGTCGGGTATACGCATCTGTACAACACCACGCAGGTGTCGGTGCGTCCGTTGGAGCACACGCAATATGAACGTTTCATACCAAGCGCCTTTCCCTACTACACCAGCGCCTTCTCCATGATGATTGGCGTGTTTGTGTTCTCTTTTGTCTTCTTGCACTACAAGGAGGAAGCCATCGGCAAGTCTGTCAAGGATGACAAGAAGACGCAATAGAAAAGCATTCAATCAGTCTGAACAAATTGAGCACACTTTATGTATATGCATTTAAATGTTCACAATTTCTGCATACATTGCAATAAAGTCATACGTATTTGTAATTAATGTTATTTTAATATGATGTAGATATTTAGAAAATTATTGGAATGCCAGAATATCGATAGCCCTAGCAATCGATTATATGTTGCTGTGTATTGAAGCGTTCGGGATAAGCTCAATTGAACAACATACTTGACTGAACAAACAAACTATGTAACAGATTAGAGTAAATCGTTTGTTGCATTTTAATTTGTTTAATTTTAACTATTAGGGCAATAGTTGCTTAATAATAAATACAAGTAATTAATGGAAATAAAATTAAGTGAACGATTCGCTGGTTCAATACAAATCTATCTTATCAAAATCTGGCCACACACACGTATTGAACAGCTGATTCTCGATATATGTACATTGTTTGATATTTATCGATTACTGTCAATACTAGCAATGCCAGTGCAGTAAAGTGCAAGATCGCGCAATGCAATTATATATACAATATGGGCAAATATGATTGGACACATTCAATTGCTCAATCGTAGCCACAACAGCATTAGCATTAGCATTAGCAACAGCAACGGTTATGACCAGTGAAACACCAACGCAATCTCAAGCGTCGGCTGTGCCACCAGTCTGGAGTTGTGACACGCACAGACGCAGCCATCATCAACAGCGCGAGCTGAAACAACAACAATTGCTGCTCTCCACGCTGCAGTCGGAGCTGCGACAGGCCACCAGCCTCTGGTTCCTGGCCAAGAGCGACGAGTGCTTCCAGCTGCTGGTGCAAACCTGCGCACAAATCCTCCAGCACGGCCTCATCCAGCCAACGGGCGCTGCAACTCGGGTAAGTTTGCACTCAGTTCTACGAACGCGAATTGTGATAAGCAGCGCTTGCAACGCCCAAAGCTCAGAAAAATCAAGTACGCAGAAAAAGAAGAAGAGACAAGCGGACTTCGCGGGTAGCCGACGCTGAAATACCCCACAAAAAAAAAAAAACCGAGTATTTGCATAGTGCAAAAATAAACTAGATTTTTATAGAAAAAAAATAAATAAATAAAAAAAAAACAGAAGTCGACTAGTAAATACCCTACTCCATCCATTACATGCAAAAATATACCAATGTATACATTTCGAATATACGCTCAAGTTTATTCCAAATGATCAATTGTTTTTGCTAAAATCGATAAAAAAAAATGNTATACGCTCAAGGTTATTCCAAATGATCAATTGTTTTTGCTAAAATCGATAAAAAAAAATTCCAACAACCTCAGATTTTCAGGCATAGTTTGTATATTCCATTGCAAAAATCGATAATACAAGGTACAGGGTATCTCTTGGTCGTGTCCACTCTGGACATATATATATATATATAAATATGTTTTCATCAAATTTGACGGAATAGATTATCATTATCAGATAATCATGAAAAAGGAGCTGATGTATTCAAAGTGTTTTTAATTGCCTGCTTTTCCAGCGTCTAATTGAAGATTTTGAGTTGCTGCGCCTCTCGGAGCACCGGCCCCAAAACCAGCTGCAACCGTTACCGGCTGGGACATCGGGATCAGTTGGACGCCAGGCGGGCAGTGTTGGAGAGTTTCTGCCCCAGTGGATTGGTGGCTGTTTGCGGGCACGCTGCCTGTCGCGCTGTGTGCAGTCGCTGGTGGCCGACAAGGAGCTGCTGGAGAGCTACTATCAAAGGGACGTGGCCTATTTGAGGAACAGCGGATGTGCAGCGACGCTGTTTGTCTGTCTGACGGCCATTGAGCTGGACGAGAGCAGTCTGCTGGGGCAGCTGGCGCCGTTGAATAGGCGACGCCATCGACGCACCAGCTCCCAGCCGAACTTCAGTCTAACGCACAGGTTGCATGTGGTGCCGGAGGAGGAGCTGCAGCAGCTGCCGCTGCGTCCGCGACTACGACGCATCAAGAGTTTGCCCTGCCTCCAACAGCCGGATGGTGGCATCGTGGATCGTGTGCCCAGTTCGTTGGCTGGACCGGATGCCAGCCAGCGTCCACGTTGCCAGACTTACAACAGTCCGCGCGCCCACTGGCGTCAACGCCAGGAGCTGCTCTGTCCGCTGAGCGGGTCCAGCATCAGCACGGCCAGCAGCAGCGGCTGCAGTCAGACGCCGCGTCCCATACAGTTGATCAACTGCGATGACATCAAGATCTGGACGGATCAAACCGGGAATAGCGCAACAACACCGCCTGCAGCAATACCGGCAGCCCCATCGTCAACGCGGAGGCAGTGCGTCAAGCGGGCCAGTCCGCTAAACGGATTTCTTGGCAATTTGTTTGGCTCGCCGCCCGTCTACACCAGCTGGTACAGCAAAAGTGTCGGCCTTCACGATAAGTCCGGCAGTGTGCTGGATAGCTTTCTGCCCGTAAACGGACGCAAGCTGGACAAGCGCCAGCAGTCGCTATTCGAAGGCGTTAGCATGCTCGATTACAACAATGTCGCCGGTCGGTCGGAGACGACGACAGCGACAACATCACCAATAACGGCGCCAGTGGACATCGTTGGTGGGCAGGTGCAGTTGGAGAACAGCGCCAGCTGCAGCAGCAACTCGTGCACTCTGAGCAGCGATAGCCAGCAGAGCAACGGCGGCGGTGGCGGCGCCAGCGCCAGCAACAAGCTGGATAACCAGAGCCTGGCCGAATTTCTGCAAATGTCGCGGTCAACGCACAACAACACCGAACTGGAGAAGGAGAATGCCCACTTTCGGATTTCGGAGGCCTGCATTGCGGCCATCGAGCATGTCAAGTGGACGCGACGCGGACAGCCGCCGGCCAATGCAGCGGAATCTGCATTGGCAGCCGACGCGGATGCGCTCCTGATGCCCTATGTGGAGCAGCAAAATGGCAGCGGTAGCAGCCACAGCAACAACAGCAGCAACAACAACAACCATAACAACAACAGCGCCGAGGCAGTCGGATTGCAGTTAATCTCACGTTTCAACGATCAACAGCTGCCAAAGCTGGCGGATCTCATATGGCTGGTCTCCGAGCAGGATGCACCGCAACAGCTGCTGCCGATGCCGAAGCCACAGCAGCAGCTGCAACAGCAACAGCAACAGCAACTGGAGGCGAGCTTAATACGGGGCACCAGCACCTGGGCGCCGCCCCGACAACAGATCATCTTTACGGAGCACCCGCCGATCAGTCGCGATCAGTTGCTGGCGCGTCAAAATTATCGGTGCGCCGGCTGCGGGATGCACGTGACGCGACGATATCAACATCATTTTCGGTATTGCACTTATTTGGGCAAATATCTGTGCACCGGCTGCCATCGGAATCAGCTGTCGGCGATTCCCGCCAAGATACTGCAGGCCTGGGACTTTCGCTGCTATCCGGTCAGCTCGTTCGCCTACCGCCTGATCGAACAGATGTACACGTTCCCGCTCTTCCATGTGCCCGACATGAACGCACAGCTGTATGTCAAGCAAAAGTTATTGGCCCGGGCGCGACGACGTCGGCTCCAATTGAAATATGTACATGATTTCATCGGCTCGTGCCGTTTCGCCACCAGGTAAGCGCGATGCACTGCATATCTTTCTCGTTCTTGCATTGTTGTTGATTGAAACAGGGAGCTGACGCTGTTCAAGGCGGTGCCGGCGCACATTACCAGCAATTTGGATATGTGGTCCATGTGTGATTTTGTCGATGTGCAAAACAGCAGCATGTGCCGATCCATTGAGGAGTTGATTGCGCTCATAGAGCAGCACGTATCCAACTGTGTGGTAAGTCCAAGTCAAATCAAATATTCACTTTCCCTCTCTCTCACTCTCACTCTCTCCCTCTCTTTCGTTGTCGTTGCAGCTGTGCACTGGTCGCGCCTTTCTCTGCGAGTACTGCAAGAGTCGCAGCCACATTTATCCGTGGCAGCGCAAGGTGCAGCGTTGTGGCCAGTGCGGCGCCTGTGCCCATCACAATTGCTGGAAAGCCAATGTGACCGGCATTTGCCTGCGCTGTGAGCGGCTGCGGGGAAGACAGCGGCAACTGTTAGCTGTTTAGAGTGCGGCTTGGCCAAAGATCGATCAATTTCTATATTTATCGTGTATATAATCCTGTAAATTATCTAATCTATTAGCAAGTGTACCTCAAGCGAATTACGACCGATTATTCATGTTGATTTTTATAAATTATAGACATATTTATTTTATATATTCACTTTAAATCGGGTTTTTTTTTTTTCTTAAATGGTTATAAATTTACAATATATTTTTGATGATAAACAATCTCTTTACTTTACTTTCTATGAATATTTATAATTGAAACCAAATATATTCTGATTATCATATTCGGCAGGTGGCGCAGCTCTTGTAAAGTTTAAAGTACATTTTAACTCAATGATCCTTTTGAAATGAATCGAATCGATAATTCAAAAATATACATATATCGATGGTCACAAATCAAATGTTGAGAACTGTCTGCAAGGACATTTCATATTTGACTGCCATTATCAGCTCTTGTATCTTAAACAAAGAAGATTTTTTTGAGACATTTGCACGAGTAAAATTTAACAATTCTTTTTGAGATGCATCCTATCGATAACGAAAAATCACCAGAACACAATCTATCGTTTCTAAATCCGATACTAGCATCGATAATTTGGCAGCTGACAGCTCGTTTTGACATAACAGCATCGCAATATGTGCCATTTGAGTTTTGCAGTGCCATTTCGAGTAGAGCATTAACATTTGCTTGCCAGATTAAAGTTAAATTTTGCACCTTTCCTTTAATGAATCGGAAACGCAAATGCAGTGCCGAGTAAAATACGTCACAAGTGTTGTTCGTATAAATTAAACAGTTTTGACAAAATTTATGTTTTCGACTTGGTTTTTTTGCTACCGAAAAGAAAAGAGCGTCGTGCAACAACAACAACACACACATCGCCGATGAAGAGAACGCCATAAATTAAAGTGTAGGTTGGAAAGAAAAATAGGAAGAAAATTTGCAAGTTTTTTCTTTTGACGGAGACGGTTGGCGCTTGCGTTCGAGTACGGGCCTACAGCTGCCTACCATCAACCAGCTTGCGGCCAAAGCAGAAATATACCATATTTCCTTTGACATCTTTAAAGGTGAGTTCAAAAAGAAAAGTAAAATGTATTTATAAAAAAAACATTGCATTTGTGTGTGGGCAAGCTCCGTTGAGGAGCTGCTGCCCGCCCGTTGACAATCGGGGTATATGTGTGCGTGTGCATGTTTGTGTGTACAACGGTGGGTTTAATGCGTGCGTGCGTGCGAATGTGTGCATGTGTATGTGTTGGAACAAAAGCGATGCGGCGCACTTCATTTTAGCGTAAGCAAATTCTACATACACAAAACCATACATGCATATTGCATTTAACAAGCAGCAGAGCATAACAAGAAAATACATAAAATAAAATATATAAATTTGCAAGCTTGTGACCAACACTTTTAGCATGCACACATCCACACACATGCATATGCATATGCATATTGATGTGTGTGTCGTTTTTTTTTTTTTTTTTTTATCGATGTTTCTCCTCGACTCCTGTTACACATTTTCCATTGAATTTTTCAGATAACTCAGGCGGCTGCTGCATTATTAGGCGCAACGCAATCGAAATCGAAATCGAATGTCAACACGATAACAACAAAAAACAAAAAAAAAAAAATAAATAAATAAATAAAAATCAATTAAAATTAACTAAAATCACAAACAAAAATAAAAAAAACCTGAAAACCAAAAAAAAAAAAAAAAACTAATAATTATTGTGAGCAATTGTTGGGCAAAAGGAAAGGCAACAATTAGAACGACGGCGGCAGCCGATTGAAAGCGATTGTTGCTCAATTGCCAAAATAAGATGGACATTGAAACAGATCAGTCTATCGAAGCAATGGACACCCAGGATACCCAAGAGGTCGAGATTATCACAAGCGACCTGCAGCAGCAGCAACAACAGCAACAGCAACAACAGCAGCAGCAACAGACAAATTCGCCGCCACAATTGCCAAAGTTTAAAAACCTAATACATCCACAGCTGCAGCAACAGCAGCAGCAGCAGCAACAACAACAACAACAACAACAGCAACAGCAGCTACCCAGTGAGAACGGCAACGTGCCACCACAGCAATTATTGGCTGAGAGCAGCTCAACATCGTTTGGCAACGAGCAGGAGATGCCAATGGACGACGAAACTAAAGAGGATCAATTCCGTTCGGAGACAACGTTCTCCTACACGGTTGAAAATGTCGGCCAGATCAAGCTACAGCATCTGTCGCCGCCGGTCTATGTGCGTATGCTGCCATGGAAGATCATGGTCATACCGAACGATCGTGCACTTGGCTTCTTTCTGCAGTGTAACGGTGAGAACGATTCACCCACCTGGTCGTGCAATGCAATTGCCGAGCTGCGTCTCAAATGTCATAAGCCGGATGCGCCGCCGTTTACGCGTGCCCGCATCAAGCATTTGTTCTACTCGAAGGAGAACGATTATGGCTATTCGAATTTTATCACCTGGCAGGAGCTGCAGGATCCCGATAAATACTATGTCCATAATGGCAGCATCACACTGGAGGTGCATGTGATTGCCGATGCCCCGCACGGCGTACTGTGGGACTCCAAGAAGCATACCGGCTATGTGGGCCTTAAGAATCAGGGCGCCACATGCTACATGAATTCGCTGCTGCAAACGTTGTACTTCACAAATTCACTGCGCCTGGCCGTCTATCGCATACCGACCGAGGCCGATGATAGCACCAAATCGGTGGGCCTCTCCCTGCAGCGTGTCTTCCACGAGCTGCAGTTCGGCGATCGTCCGGTGGGCACCAAGAAGCTAACCAAATCCTTTGGCTGGGAGACGCTCGATTCGTTTATGCAGCACGATGTCCAGGAGTTTCTGCGCGTCCTGCTCGACAAGCTCGAGTCAAAGATGAAGGGCACCTGCCTCGAGGGCACCATACCCGGCCTGTTCGAGGGCAAAATGTCGTCGTACATTAAATGCACCAATGTCGACTACAACAGCACACGCTACGAGACCTTCTACGATATTCAGTTGAATATCAAAGACAAGAAGAACATATACGATTCGTTTCAGGACTACGTCGCCTCCGAGACACTCGAGGGTGACAACAAATACGATGCCGGTGTCCATGGTCTACAGGTGAGTGTCGCCATACAAATGTCTGTCATGGATTATAGTCATTAAAATTAATTTCAATAACATTAACGCCTTGTCATCGTCATTTATCGTAGTACTTCTAAATAAGTATTAATTATTTTAACTCGCGAAATTAAAGTATTCCTAAATGAAGATGTTCACTATAGATGTGATGTCAATAATAGTATAATAAGGAAATGTCACATTTTTGGCAACATCATCCACAACATCATCATGTGTGGATCGTACTGTTAACAATAACAGCAGCCTTTATTTCGCAGACAATTCCAATTGGAAGTAATCGGATTTAAGCAACATTTTTTTTTTTGACATTGTTTAAACAGTATAAAGACGTATTGTTATGCCGTAGATATATGCATGTTTCATTCCGAACAAAAAAAAAGTAGTCAGCTGTGTGGGTCATTGGTTAATTTTAACATGCATGTTAAATACGCCAAACAATAATAATCTTGCAGTTTTATAATTGAAATCAGAGCTAAACAATAATAAATTTGTCGTTTAAATGCGGATATATATACACAGCTGATTCTTGATTAACCAGACCACCATTAATTATTAATAACAATTAGTAGTATAGCAATATAACAAGCTTGTTATATATAGAATTTAAATCTATTTCATCATCAAGGGAGTTTATGAGCTGTTTAGGGTTTAAATGAAATGCCCAAAACAAACAGAGATCTATAATATTCACGTATATAAATTTCAGGAGGCAAGCAAGGGCGTCATATTCACATCATTCCCGCCGGTTTTGCATTTGCATTTGATGCGTTTCCAATACGATCCAATTACGGATAGCTCGATCAAGTATAACGATCGCTTTGAATTCTATGAGCAAATCAATTTGGATCGCTATCTGGCTGAGCGTGAGAAGACCCCGGCCGATTATGTGCTGCACGCCGTCCTTGTCCATTCGGGCGATAATCATGGCGGTCATTATGTGGTCTTTATCAATCCAAAGGCAGACGGACGCTGGTTCAAATTCGATGACGATGTGGTATCCAGTTGCCGCAAACAGGAGGCCATCGAACAGAATTACGGCGGCATGGACGATGAGATTTCGTTTCATGCCAAATGCAGCAACGCCTACATGCTGGTCTATATACGGCAATCGGAGCTGGATCGCGTCCTTGGCGACATACCCGAAAATGAGATATCCAGCGATCTGGTCGAACGCCTCGACCTAGAGAAACGCATCGAGATGGCGCGCCGCAAGGAGCGCAGTGAAGCCAACCTTTATGTGCCCATACACGTCATACTCGAGGAGTACTTTGAGTCGCAGCAGAAGCGTCGCCTGTTCGATTTGGAGAAGACGCACCAGCGTCCGTTCAAGCTAAAGCAAAACCAAACTGTTAACGAAATGGTCGAGATGCTGGTGAAGGCATTCGGTGTGCCCAGGGACCGTATGCGCATGTGGAACATGTGCACGGCCCAAACACAAAAGTTCCTGCACTTTGATTTTGAGGCGGAGGCGTCGCGCACCATCGAACAGATACCCACATCCCAGAAGCCGTGGGTGATATTCCTTGAGTTGGCACCGCCCGACAGCACCGTTCCACTGCTGCCATTCAATCCCAAAACGGACGTGCTCCTCTTTCTCAAGTATTACGATGCGCGCAACAAGCGTCTCAATTATATTGGCTGCACACAGCAGCCACTGAGCCGCCGGCTCAGCGAACTGGTGCCGGAGATTAATCGCAAGCTGGGCTTTGATCTGGACACCGAACTGACCGTGTTCGATGAGTATGCCGAAAAGAAGATACCCAACATTAATGAGCCCATCGAGAGTGTGCTCTATATGCCGCAGGATCATTTGCAAGGTCCAATTTTGATATTTGAGCGCGAGAATGTTGATGTCAAACTGGATTTGCCCACCGTTGAGGATTACTTCCTGGATCTGGTCTATCGCATCGAGATCATATTCAGCGACAAGTGCAATCCCAATGAACCGGACTTTACACTGGAGCTATCAAATCGATACAACTACGATCAGCTGACCAACGCCGTCGCCGAGCGACTGAACACAGATCCCCAGAAACTTCAGTTCTTCATGTGCATCAGCAACTACAAGGAGACTGCCGGCAATGCTGTGCCCTACACCTATAAGGTAAGTAAAACTACTATTTTAAAATTCTACAAGATCAATATATGAAATTGAAAATATTATCAACAGTTAGTTTTTCAAATTTGCACCTGATAATAATACTTTTGATTCATTAAATATTCAGAACGTTTATTTTATGATAAAATCTACATATATCTCCCTCAGTTTTAAAGCTAGATCAAATAGATTGTTGATAAGTTTCTGTAAAGATCGATTACAAAAATCGTTTTTTTGTTTTTGTTTTTGTTTTTAAATAACAATCATAAGATAAGTTTCGAAAGTATATATTCTTGATTAGTATGTATAACAACATAGCCCCTTTTTAACATTCATGTTAAAGAATTTTCATGTTAAACCAAATTGTAAAAATACATACGCTTTTTTAACATTCATGTTAAACTAATAGATCTTTTGATATTTGTTTTACTTGTCAACAACAAAAAAAAAAAATAAGAAGAAAAACTTAAGATCTGTAACAAAGTTTTACAAAAATATGATAAATATTAATAGTAATTAATAATTATTTGCAGGGCACCATCAAGGATCTGTTATCGTATACGAAGCAGAGCACGCCAAAGCGTATCTTTTATCAGAGACTGTCGCTGAGCATACACGAGCTGGATAATAAAAAGCTATTCAAGTGCATTTGGGTGTCGAATGACCTGAAGGATGAGAAGGAGTTGGTGCTGTATCCGAATAAAAACGATACGGTCAAAGGGCTTTTGGATGAGGCGGCTAAAACCATAACGTTCGCCGAGAATAGCCGCAAGAAGCTGCGACTGATGAAGGTTGGCAATCATAAGATTGTCGCCATATGCAAGGATGATATACCGTTAGAGACGCTGATCAAAACAAACGAATCGATAACAACCACACAGGGCACACAGAAAATCTATCGGATCGAAGAGATACCCAACGAGGAGACCCAACTGGCCGAGGACGAGCTCCTCATACCGGTGGCCCATTTCAGCAAAGAACTGTACAATTCATTCGGTGTACCGTTCCTGACCAAGGCACGACACGGCGAACCGTACGGCGCGCTCAAGCAGCGCATACAGAAGCGCCTGAATGTGCCCGACAAGGAGTGGGAGAACTATAAGTTTGCCGTTAACACAATGGGGCACACCATCGATATTAACGATAATACACCCATAGATCTGGAGGTGTTCCGCACATGGACTGGCGGCCAGTTGCCGTTCTTTGGGCTCGATCACATTAATAAATCGCGCAAGCGCAGCTCGCTCAATTTCTCCGAGAAAGCAATCAAAATATACAATTAAATAAACAGCAGTAGCGGCAGCAGCAGCAGCAACAACAACAACAACAGCAACAACAAAAAGAAAATATATATATATATAACAAATAACAACAAACTATATTCAGCGTGATCGTGCGGGTGTGTACGTGTCTGTGTGTGAGTGTGTGTGTGTGTGTATGTGTGCGAGTGTATTTTGTGTGTGTGTGTGTGTGTGTGTGTGTGTGTATGT
>SCDT01003159.1:0-10107 GCA_004143765.1 Drosophila melanica
GTCTTCCTCTTGTTCGGCTCTTCGATTGATTCCGAGGTGCTTTGACACAGTTCTATGGCCTGGCCCGGACCCCCGGGGACGTTCATTTCCGCTTAACTATTGTGCGTGGGGCCTATGCCGAGTGGCATTGGAAAGCCCTCAAATTGAATTTGTAGCCCTCTTTTATTTGCACATGCGACGCGTGTTTTCCTTTCTGCTTTTCTTACGTTTTACTTTTTACTTTTCACTTTTTTTTTGTTGTGTTCTTCTTCTTTCGTTTCGTGTGTTTTTAATTTAATTCGACGCTCTTTGCTTTGGGCCACTTGCGAAACTTTTTCGATGTAACTAAGACCAAGGCCGTGAAAATGTTGGCAACGCTTTTCCAGCCAGAAGTCAATCGAAAAATCAACATTGCCCATCAGACATCTGTCTGTCGTTCGGTCTTCAGCCTGAGCGTCAGCCAAATCGCTTAAGCCATTTAGGCTTTGTTTACATGCGGCAAAAGATACTTTCTTGTACAGGGCCCGCTGCTAATAGAGACCCACGAAATCTACTCTAAAAGACAGCTTTACTCGAAACGAGAACTAAAATTTACTTTTCACTTTTCCAAGTTTATTTTATATTTTAAACCGATTTTGCAAGAACTAAAGATAATCTTAAACTTGTGTGAAAAACCTTTAAATAAAAACTTTTAAAAAACTTTTCAATTTTATTTTTAATAAACCGATTTTGAAGGAACTAAAGATAATCTTCAACTTTTGTGAAAAAACTCTTAAGAAAAACTATTGTTAAAAATAATTAACATAAAATTAAAATATTTTCATCCAGAAATAGAATAACTAGACATTAAGCTTAAGTTTTATTTTTATTATTATTATTATTATACTCAAAGATAAGTTTTGCATTAAAAGTATAATGTGTTCAGAAATAATTAAGAATGATTCTAGTCAACAAAAGTGCACGTCTAGTACATACTCTATCTACTCTTTCTTTCCATTTACTTCAACATAAACTTTAGCTTTGACCAAGTTTTCTACTTATCCCATTTTTAGTGGTTATTCAAAAACTTATTTAGACCAACAATATATGAATATATACTTTATGCACAACTTGTTTAGGCCCACTTTTAGCATGTACAGGGTATAACAATTAAAGGCTGCCAGAACTAAGCACTAAACGCTTAATTCGCTCTCAAACGCAATATTCAATTAAACTTTTAGCCGGCTTAGGGCCAAGAACTTCGGCCGACTTCAATTAACCAACTATAAACAAGCTGCCAACTAACGAGTGGCAACAGGATTGCCGGTGGCAGGAGCTGTTAAACAGCTTGCTCAACTTACCTCAAAATGCAGTCTAGGCTGTGGCACAACAATAACACTTAAAGCTTTAACTTGCAGCAAAAAAAAATTATGTTTTTTTGTTTTAGTATTTCTTTGTTTTTTTTTTGTGTGTTCCTTTACTTTCACTGAGTGTTGCAGCAGCCGCGACGGGCCACGAAGTTGCAGGCGCTTGGCTTAATTATGCTAAAAGCAGGCAACAACTTTTGCACCTGCGTGGCCCAGTGGCTACAAAAATGAATATTTACACAGGACGACGACGGCAACTGGGCGGCAGGCGCTGGCGGAACCTGGTCGCCGTGGGACTAGTACGTTGTCAATGTCAAAGCCATTAAGTGTGGCAAAAGGCAAACACGCGTTAAGGCTGTGCGCCTTGTTGCAGCTGCAATGCACACACACACACACACACACAGATACACGTGGCTGGCACACAACACAACAAGTTGATGCGTAATGTCACGTTTATCGCGTCAATTGTGGCAAACAGCTTTCCACAATTCACGTAAGCTCGCGATTTTTTGTTAACGGCGAGACGCGCTCTTCACATGGCGGCTGCTGCAGCGACGCGTACGAACTGACGACTGATGGCCAAAACAGAACCGTTGGTGCCAGCTCTGGCCAACTGCGAACTTGACTTTAATGGAAAGCCGAAGCGAACAACACGAAAACACAACACGAAACTCAACACGGAACACGTCGCACATTTTGGTGAGTCGGCGCAGTTTGTTGCACGTGCAACGGCGGCATATTCCAGTCGCCTGCGAGTGTGTGTGCGTGAGTGTGTGAGTGTGTGTGTATGTGTGGCCAAATGTTTGTTTACATTTTGCACAACAGCAGCAGCAGCAGGAGGAGGAGGGGGATTTGTCAGGAGTTTGGACTGCCATCAATTTTGTTTTGCCTACTTTCAAGCATGCGAACTGGGAAATGTGAAATATGGCTTGCAATTTGGAGGAGGGGCCGCATCTAGTTGCCTATCGCCTATCGAAAAACATAAAAGTCAACATCAATTCGGCTTTCAGTTTGGCATTGCCTTCGCCGGTTCGCCTGCAGTTTAGCTGCAAAATTGAGCAACAAGCTTGTTAAAAATACGTGCAGAATATTAAACAGACACCGCACAGCACACACACACACACACACACACACACACACACGCACACACAGAGCAGAGCTTCTGCCAACTTGCAGTTGCAACTTGAACATGCCACATGGCAGGCTACGCCTCATACATATTTATAGAGTTCTCAGGGTGCTCCGCTTGTACTGAATATTCTCACTAATTTGCGGCCAATTGAATTTGACTTTTGCATATTGTTTAACTCATTCTCGACTTACACTTCAAACAGCTTTGAACCAGGTGAACCGGCTCGTACGTGAGTTCAAGTCAGGGTCGGGGTAGTCTCATAATTGAATACATTGAAGACATCAATATGTTCATAACTAGTTACAATTTTATGCAGTAGCAGGACTTTATGGGTTTTTATTTAAACCCTTTATTAAACCCGCTATAGAACAGAAATATTCAAAGATTTTAAGCTACAACAAAAATAAAATAATAAAAATAAAAGAGAAAAATAAAAATAAATTAAAATTTGAAATCAAATATAACAATTCTTGCTTTACACCGGGTTCAAACCCACTTTTATAGCACTTATATCACAAGTATTTGAGACATAATTATAAAATAAATTTTCTTAAGCCCAAAAAATTGTTACATACATTTTGCATTCTTTCCGATAAAGTTCGTTGTGTTTATTGTTGATTGTTCAATAATCAGTTTATTAATTTTTGTTTTAAACCCCTTGTTAAACCCGCTTTAAAACATTAATATCACAAGAATTTAAGCTACTATAAAAAACTGCAACATATATACTCTGATGATATAATTAATAAGGAAAAATAAAAAGAAATTATATGTTAATTTTTCAAATAAGAAAAGCAATTCCTGCTTCAGACCTGGTTCAAACCTATTTTAAATTTTTTTATACCCGCCGAATAGCACTTATGCCACAAGTATTTGAGCCATAATTATTAAATAAATTTTCTTAAGCCAAAAAGTTTTTTACATCCATTTTGCATCCTTCTCAACACAAGTATTTAAGCAATAATCATAAAGTTCGTTGTGTTGATTGCTGATAGCAAAAAAAAGTAAATATTTTTTCTGTTTAAAACTAGTTCAATTTGTTGACCACCTTGCACATTATCCTGCACACACACACACACACACACACACACTTATACACGTTCATTGCAGTTGTTAAGCAAATTGAAGCTGCTGAACAGTCGGCATAGCAAATTTTTATTGGCAAAACTTTTTTAATTATCATTAATGAACATGAAGTTCGCTGTGTGGCATGTGCTGACCGAAGAAGCAACAACAGCAACAGCAACAAACAACAACAACAACACGGCCAACTTTCTCATTGCAATTATTTTAATGTTCAATGATGTTGCAGCTTGGCAGCCATCGCAATGATTTATTGCCTGGGACCTCTCCGAAGTTCCCAGTCTGAGTTTGGCTTTGGATAGACTTTTTGGGTTTGAGTTCGAACTTGGACTTGGGCTTGAACCCGGCGCGCAGACACACGCCATTCATTGTGTGAAAGTTGGCAGCACTGGCAATTAGACAGCGTCGGGCGGAGGGNNGGGGGCATATCCAAGGCACAGGCCAAGCTGATAGTCCATGAAACAGCGTTTATGTCTAATGCATTATAATGGCCGGCTAACAGAGGAGTACTTATGTCCAAGTTTTATGGGCCTGGCATGAGTAATTTTTTATGGACTGGCCATAAAAGCGGGAAAACACCAATTAGTAAACTGATTAAACGCTTTGGCTATGAAGAAGAGGAAACACCTGATCAATGGGGAAGTAATACGCCCAAAAGCTTAGAGGGTAGTTTTCGTGTAACCCAATTTTTATCGCAAAATTACATACTCTATATGGGACGATAAATTATGCATGTACAGCAATTTTCCATGATTTATGCTTGCTTGAAAACAATTTGCGGCAAGAACCACAACCACCCCTCGGACGCCTCCCCCTGACCAATAAGCAATTGAAATGCATAAAACACATCGATATCATATAATTTTAATATATAAACCTAAGCGGGTGGGCAAACAGGCAAACAAACACGCATGAATACCTACATGAAACACACCCACACACACACACACACATACAAACGAATTGCCCTATCTGTAAATGCCACACAATTGCAGTGCACTTGCCGCAAAAACCCCATTTTCCATTTCAGTTTTACAACCCTGGCCTTGTAATAGAACCAGAAACAGGCCGAGACCCCAAAAGCCAGCGCCCGAGCAGGGACCCGGAGCAGGGACCCGGAGCGGGGACCCGGAGCATTTATGACATATGCGCGCGAAGAGACACCCGCTACATGTTTTCATAGACAGACCTGAGGCGGGCGCGTGTGGGCGTGTGGGCTGAGCACCCATTGAACCCCATTGGCACGAGTTGCGTTCCCCAGCAAGAAAAAAACATTTTCGGTTTTAAGCGATTTTGCAAGCGTGTGGCAACCACAACGCCGCCGCTGGCAGCAGCAGCAGCAACATCTACAGTTAGTGCTGAGTGCGTGTCGTGTTTTCTTGCGTGACACGAAGCACAACACACGAATTGAGACTGAAAATTCGGTGTAATGGCAGTTGGAAATTTTGGCCCGTGACCCAAAGGGAATTTTAGGGGTAAGATTGTGACATGAATTTCGACCAAAAAATTCGGTATCCAGATTTAAATGTAGAACTAATATAGAGGCCAAACCATTGACAAAAAGACATTCCTTTTGAAAATCGGTTGAGTTTTGACCAAATTATGGCAGTTGGAAATTTGGACCCATGCCCCAAAGGGAATTTTGAGAGTAGGATTATGACATGAATTTCGACCAAAAATTCGGTGTTCAGATTTAAATGTAGAATTAATATAGAGGCCAAACCATTGACAAAAAGACATTCCTTTTGAAAATCGGTTGAGTTTTGGCCAAGTTATGGAAGTTGGAAGTTTGGACCCATGCCCCAAAGGGAATTTTGGGGGTAGGATTATGACATGAATTTCGACCAAAAATTCGGTATCCAGACTTAAATGTAGTATTAATATAGAGGGAAAACCATTGACAAAAATACATTCCTTTTGAAAATCGGTTGAGTTTTGACCAAGTTATGGCAGTTGGAAATTTGGACCCACGCCCCAAAGGGAATTTTGAGAGTAGGATTGTGACATGAATTTCGACCAAAAATTCGGTGTTCAGATTTAAATGTAGAATTAATAAAGAGGTCAAACCATTGACAAAAAGACATTCCTTTTGAAAATCGGTTGAGTTTTGACCAAGTTATGGCAGTTGGAAGTTTGAACCCATGCCCCAAAGGGGAATTTTGGGAGTAGGATTATGACATGAATTTCGACCAAAAATTTGGTATCCAGATTTAAATGTAGTATTAATATAGAGGCCAAACCATTGACAAAAAGACATTCCTTTTGAAAATCGGTTGAGTTTTGACCAAGTTATGGCAGTTCAAGCTTTGGATCCAAGCTCAAATGGGAAATTTTCGGGTACAATTTTTATATGAATTTCCCAATAAAATTTGTTCATAATTGTGACCATATTTGGATTGTAAGTAAATGAAATTTCAGGTCTCCTACATTTAGAACCTGCACGAACGCTCATCTCTAGCAAAACAGGCCAAGTTTTTTGCTATTGATGGAACGCTATTGTTGCCCGTAGCCGTTGCCGTAGCCGTAGCCGTTACCGTTGCATGGCAAATGGCTGTATCTGAATCGGCAGCCACGCAACCTCATCCAGACATCCAGCTACGGGCATCCACGGTGGCATCCACACCTACGCCGCTTTTATGAGATGACCTAGCGCGACGCAGGTAAACGGCGCGATGGCAGCCGTAAAATGGAGGACGAGGGTGGCGGGATGGGCGGCGAGTGGTAATAGGAGAGAAAATGAAAGCCAAGAATTGCAATAAAACATAAAATTGCTGACTTCAATTCGTTTGCCATTTGGGTTTCGTTTTCCCTTTTTTTTTGTCCGTGTTTTTCCTTGGTTTTTCTACACAAATGTCTGGGGCATTGTGTGTGCCACAAATGCGTGTGAGGGTGCAAGTATAGGTGTGTGTGTGTTTGTGTGTATGTGTGTGTGTATGTGTGGAGTTGTGCGTGCTGCTGTCGGCTGTGTCAGAGCCAAGCTGCGACCATTTTTTTTTATATTTTATTAGGTTTTATTTGATTTACACTTGTTTTCCGCCTTCGAGGTCTTTGCTGTACGTGAGCGTACTTGTGTGTCTGTGTGTGTGTGTGTGTGTGTGTGTGTGTGTGTAAGGGGGGGCGTGTAGCTGTGGGCGTAAGTGAGCACTTGCTAGCAATCCATGGAAGCAAGTGCAGTGCTTAGTCATCTCGAATAGCGACTGCAAAATCGCTAAAAATGATCTATGCACTGCAAAAAAGATAGAGATTTAGACAATTTGTAAAAGATAAATCTAGCTTTTCAGGACAACAATTTTCTTTTACATTTAAAACTGCTCCAAAATTTTCACTTTAATTTAAACAAAAACAAATGATGTTTTTACAATAGAATATTAAGCAACATTATATTTCTTGCCGTGTAATAACCTTTTCAGTCAAGTTGGACTTTACGATCCATTTGCAGTTTTCACAGCTAGTATTACACGCAGCTCGCTGCGCAAAGCTAAAGTACAATTAATTAAGCACGGACTGCAGGAGGGCAAAGGATTTTAATTAAAATTTTGTCGAAGCAGCGCAAGTGTCGTTCCCTCTCTTTCGGCTTTGTAATCTCTCTCGTTTTGCTCTCTCTTTCACTCTCCGCAACATAATTGCTTTCTCGTTGGCTCTTTGCACTTTGTGTTTCATTATTTCATTTTATGCCTGAGCTGCAATTGTAAGGCTTTCAATTTAAGCCGAAAATTGGTAATTGCCAATATTGGGCCTGGCTGCAGTTGCAATTGCCAATTGGCCAATGGGCCAATCGAGAGCACTGGCTTTGTTTCCTGCGGCATCACCTTGACACACTGAGCGGGCCACACCCCGGCCCACATTTACCACCCCCTACAACCCCCCCGCGCACCATCGTTCTAACTGCGAAAATGTTGCGGCTAAGCAAGTGAGATAAGCTTTATTAGTTTATGCACACTCAGCCAGCTGCGAATACGGATGCAAATGCTGGGATAAAACAGCAGCTAAAAGCAGCTCATCAAAGTAGTTGTAGGTGAATGGGTGTGTGCGTGTGTGTGTGTAGCTCAGCAAAATTGTAAAGCCTTTTGGCCCCGGGGCAAAGCTGCCGAGCCCAGTTGTACATTCAGAGAAAATGTGCGACAATTTCGTGACTGAATCAAGTTTAAACGTATTTCATATTTGGCTAAAATGAAAATAAAATAAATATAAAAAATTCTTCAACATTTTATCTAAAAAAAACATCAACTTTATTTGTACTTCTTTTGAGATAATTTTTGATTACAAATGTCAAATTGGTGCTGTTTTCTCTGAGTGCACTTAGCTTGTTGTTAGCCGAGGTGTTAATGAGTGCGATAAGCTCAAGATTAAAATATACATAATTTAAGTTGTTTGCCGGTTGCCCCCCACCCCTTCGACTCTTTGTGGCTTTCAATGCCTCAATGTGGCGCACGGTGTTTGCCCAACTGCCCAAAGGCTGCCTGGCTGCAGCCAACTCGGCTCTCGAGCGTCACTCCGGCCATTCAATAACAATAAATTCAGCTAACATATGTTTGCCCCGCCACAGAGCACAAAGGCCCCAAACGCCCCAATGCCCATATGCCCAAAGCAGCAACTAACTTACGACCAACTTGCAGGCAACAAATTCAACTGGCTTCGATTTTGACCCGATGGCAATCGATTCATTTTTAAATGTATATCAAAATGCAACTAACAACTTGTCAGAGCCTAATTGGCATTAAAAATTCAACTCAAATGCTCGACTTGGTTGTACCCTAAATTCAGTTCAATTATAAATTTATACATTAAATATTTGAAAAGTTATTTTAAATGAAACAAATTTACGAAAATTTAAGTTTTTGAGAGTCATATTGGAAAAATCAAATAGTTTTTTATTAGAAATATTATTAAAAATATAAATGCTTGTTAAATAAACAGTTATAGTTTATCTATCAATTTATTGATAATTAATTTGGTCAATTTATGGCCAACTTTATGATGTTTATCCTCAAGCTCGAGCACATGACAACAGTAGCCCCAAAGACAAAAACACCTTCACACGTTCACACACACACACACACACACACACACACACATCACACACGCTCGGACACAGCAGTGCTCGCTGGGATTAAGGTCAGAGCTATAAAACATGCAAAGCACTGGCGAACTGGAGACTGCAATCCCCGTTTCGTAGTCCATCACAACACAGACCAGGTTGGCCAGCTTAGCCAGACAACGTGGCAGACACACACACACGCCCGGACCCGGCGACACGAGCCCGTCCCAGAAGCTGGTAGCCGGGCCAACCTGGTCAGTTCGAGTTTTTATTAGTTTTGCATATGAACTTTCAAACAAATACAGTAGCCGCAAAAAGTGTGCACACAAATTGAGTTGCTGCAGAAAATATAAACAGCGAAGGAATATAATAATATAAATAAATTTACATATATTTGTTTAAGACAAAGGATATATATAGAGGTATAGCTAAAAAGCGAAGCATTTAAAATTAGATTTCATATTATATCTTTTGCAACTTGATTTTTGATCAAGATTTAATTTCCTAAACTGGCAAATACAAGTTAATACTCAAACAACGTATTAACTCTACCAAAGCCTAACACAGTTTCTCAAATATATATATAAATTTAAATAAACTTCTGGTTATAGTTCTCTTATGAAGTTGGTCTAGAATCGATTCACTTCAGTGGTCGTTAACAATTGACCGCGACTGTGGCGACTGTTGTTATGGCAGAGACATAAGTTAACCGCACACTCAATTGGGTTGCCCTTTTTGGACTGCCATTTCCCTTTTGTGTATGGCTGGCTAGCTTCAGTTTCAGCTCTTCGGGCTGCGCCCATAAATATGCAACACTTTAGCGTTCCGTTCGCTCCGATCCTTTGCGTGCCTGTTCCTGTTCCTGTTTGTTCGCCTCGTCCTGGCAACGTTTGATGTTTTTGCAAGCAACATATTTTAGATGGACTCCGACACACTTTCATTCCCTTGTCATTTGCGGTCGCTCTGGTTTCCGGTTTACACACACACACACACACACACTCGCACACAGGCACCTGCATATGAAAGTGTGCGTGTTTAGTAGTTTGACTTGTCTGTTGTCCGTTTTAATCCCCATGTTAATAATATAAATGATGATTTATGACTCTCCGGTTTGGTAGGGTCAGCGCCTGTCGGTGGTTCCGTGGGGTCAGAGGTGCGGCCAAGGCGATGCTGCGGCCGCGGTCAAGTCAATCGGCAGCTGAATTATTGATTCAGGTTGAAGACATATCGCCGCGCATTCAACTTAATTAGCAATTATACTTATTTATGCAGCCGCATTATTTGAAAGCAATACAAAAACAAAAAAAAAAAAATCACTCACTTAAAGCTGATGGGAAACGCTTTTGTTTATTTTTGCATTTGCTTTGATTATTTATGCATGCGACTGACGACCCAGACCCAGACGAATAGCAGAAATTGTTGTTCAAGAAAGACAATCAAAACAAGAGCACAGCGGAAGAGCTAAGGAGAGCAGCGAAAGAACCAAGCAACCACCCAACCACCCCCCACCACTCACCCCACCCGTCCCT
>SCDT01003160.1:0-10091 GCA_004143765.1 Drosophila melanica
AAAAACATTTTTAGTTTTAAAATATAAATAATAGAGAAATTTGTAAAAAAAATAAATTAGAAATTTCAAACAAATAACTTGACTTAAAAATTATAATTTAAAATTATACCTTATAATCATTTTTTAAAAACATTTTTAGTTTTGAAATACGCTCTTTAAGCTGTGTTTTATAATTTTAAAAAATTATTTAATTATTATTAATCTATATTCTTGCCTGTTTTAACTTAGGTTCGATAGCTTTACAACTATATCTTTTGCTGGTTATTAAAAAGCTCTCAAATGCGAATTAGCTTATACTCTTTTTTCAGCAAATAAGTTGTTTAAAATAATAGCTCTGAAAAAGATTGTTCAATTCTGTTGTTTGACGCGGGGGCGCTTTTAATTTAGCCTGTCCACTGCCCATCAATTTATTTGCGGATGGACTGGGAGCATATAATTAGCATTGAGTCAAGAGTCAAGTTCTTGTTTATGCAACGATTCCGTTGTGCACAGTGTGGCAAGTGTGTACCATATTTCATAACAGCAACGCACGTCGCTGACCCCGTGCGCGGCGAGTCAATTACCCCATTGGGGGAGTGAGTGACCCGGCTTTTGTTCTGGTTCGCTGGGCAAAACTGTGAAGCGGCCGTCGAGTTAATGGCCGACATTTATGCTTAGATAGTTGGCAAGTGAAGATAATAAAAAGGTTGTGAACTTTAATATTTCCTCAAATTGTATATCGACATAGTACCGAGAGTGCTTCGGTCAAGAATGATCGACAATCAAATACTCTGTAAATAATTGTTAATCATAATCTTAACAGAAAATATCAGCTATGCTACCCAACTGATTTCTTTTTTGTTACCACAATAATGAGCTTCGACCACGGTTCGAAATCTTGTTTACATAAATACGTTAAGAAAAAGAAAAAGAAACGCACGCTGTAAGCTGCAGGCTCTTGTAATCTCATTATTCGAATCTAATTGTTCTCAAAAAAATGCGGTCGGAAATCGATAGTTATCGTTGCTTGGCATTTATAGCCCTGGGCTAGGTTAAGGCGAAGCCAACCACAGACTTTGTTGCAAATGCAGCATCTAAACGTGTTTTTGGTCTGTTAAAAAGATCTTAAGAAGTGAAAAAAGCATTAAAATAATAGACGACAGACGACAGACGACAAGTCTGGCGACTGCTCACCCAATTTCACTTTCCCAAAAGCCGCCTCAAACCATAGCATTTAAAACCGATTTGTTGTTCGATAGGGCAGGTGTCGAAAGCAGACCAGATTTCAAACAGATTTTAAGTAGCTCCGAGAGTAAGTAATAAACGCCGCTCTTAGTGGAGTAGGAAATACTCATAAAAAAATAAAACGAAGCTGCGTATTTACACAAACAAACACATACATATGCATTAGGTGGGTTTTCTTTTGCCTGCTTCCAATTCCAATTAGCAGCGTTCGCCAAGCGCGACGGCTAGCCACTGACTAGTAACAGGTATATATATATATATATATATGTGTGTGTGTATATATATAGTTCTTAAAAAGCCATCGCGCATAGAATTCACTAAAAATTGAACTCACAGGTCGAAAAACTTGTTATTCTAACAGTGAATTTTACTGGGTTGATGTGTATGCGTACGCACACACACACACACACACACACACACACATATACACACACACAAGTATGTATGGCGTGCATCGAACTGGCTAAACATGAAAATTGCATGCTGCAGCGACTAACACAACAAAAGCTATGGAAGCTAGCCCCATGGCCAGAAAAAGCCATGCACCCTAATCTTCATTGGCAACAATGTCGACGCAGCTTAAAGCAACGGTATTTGATACACACCGACTCAAACCGGCGATGCACACCTACCGCTATAACATTTTCACCAACAAACAAACAAAAGTAATAAAAACCGGCTTTCTTTGCCTCAAATACACAAAAAAAAAAAAGCTCATCTCCCACCAGGTGCATTAATCTTATTCTAGGTGTTTTAAGCGCCGTTTAATATCAATGGCATTATTAGAAATGCAAACATTTACTATATCTTTCTGTATGAATCTTTATGCAAATAACTGTTTATGGCTGGCCATCAAACTCCATTCGAGAGCACACGAATTGGTATGCCGAGATTCACTTGTTCAGTTTCACCAGTGCCTAAATACGTGGTCATCTGGTTTTTTTTTTGTTGTTGTTTTTTATTGGTTAGAAACCCACACGATAATGAGGTCAATTTGCATACCCCGCAACCGCGGCCAATAATGAAAAGGGGTATACCAGAGTTGTGGAATGGGCTGTAACAGGAAGGAGACCAAATGCTGATCTAGAAAATTATAAATATATATATACTCTACCGAAATCTATAAAAGTAACTCTAACTTTAATCTAATTATTTGTGCATATTTTTTTATTTCTTTTATTGTTCTTTTTTATTTTCTATTAAAATTATTCCTCAAGTTTTGAAGACCTAATTTTTTAATTTATTCAGCAATTGCCTTAGCCACAACGATAGAAAAAAACCAACCGCATACTTTAAGCTAATAATTTTTACACGCATCTATATATATATCATACATATATCATACATATATCATATATATAAGTTTAGAGAACCAATTTCTGCACTAATTGAACACGACACGTTGCTCAGGTTTTTTGGTCCATCTAACTCAAAGTGTTTTTCTGATTAATGATTTACAGTGTTTGAGCTGCAGTGCTCGACTGGTAGATACCCTGCACACGGCATATAAATCACAACTCTAACATTTTGTTTATGGTGTATAATTAATCTATACGTTAGCCAATTAGACAAAACTCTTTGTCTTTGGCGATTACCAACTCCAAAAACGGTAGTTTATTATTTAACAGTTGGAGCTTTCGAAAAATACAAATTAACTTTTAATGTGTGTAAACAAGAACTGTATTTTAAATTTCCAAACTGTCCAAACAGACGGACAGACAAGCAGGGCTAAATAGTTTTCTGATTGGGAGTATTTCTGCAAGGGAAAACGCTGCCCAAATTGACTGTTAATTCTGGAGTTTGTGCTAAGCTCTATGCGTGATGTCATTTTGGAGTCGACGCCGCAGCTAAAAATCAATACAGCAAAAAAAAAAAACAAAAATGAAAACCCGTTAAAAGAACTTTCTCTCTATTCTGCATGCTGCGAGGTCGGCCAATTTCATTCATTCATTCACCGAGCGGCTCGATTATTTGTGTCATGAAGTCGCCTGAATTTTCTATAGGGGGTTTATCACACCGAATCTCGGATTTTAACGGTGTAGTTCAAATAAAAAAAGTATGAATTATGCAAAACAATACAAATACAATTCGATAATAAATGAATTCCCGTCAACTTACACCCAAGCTCAACTAGATAAATATATATATATATATCTGTATTTATATACACATATGAACGTTCGAGTCATAAGATTCTTGACACACTTATAAGCTGTTTTTTTTGTTTTTGTTTTCTTAGGTGTTAGCGGCCAATTATAAGGCTAATTTATGAGCGGAATTGGAGAAAGAAAATGGCTAACGCAACTTCCAGTTAGCAAACACCGTTAAATTTAAACAGATTTGTTTATCTATCAAATTTGATGTATTTGTGTGTTAGTACAGAAAGAAAGCAAGCTCCAAATTTGTTATTTTACCAAAAAAAAAAAAAAGAATTCAAAATAATATGAATCATTCATATCCGAGAGAAAAACATAAATTTTTTCCTATATAAATAATAACAATATTTCTATAAAAGAGTACCCAATTAGTAATGCTATAAATAGCTACCCTTTCAATCTATCTGCAACAATAATCATTTGAAATTGTATACTACTATACTACTATACTACCATACTACTATATAATTTATGCTACTAAACTACTATACTAAAAACCACAAGTGGCCAATTCCCATGCGGCTGCGTTCGATTAAAGCGACTGTTACCCAATAATCCGATATAACTGCAAATTGATGTTTTGACGGAAGTGCTTGATTTGTGATTTTGAAAATCGCGCTGCGATTTGAATGTTTTATGGCGCGCTCAGCTCTAAACTACGGCTTTTTTTCCCACTGCAGTCTTACAGAATCTTTCTTTGCCACATTTATGCAGCACCTATATATATATATATATATATGTCTGACGCCGTTNGGTTCGAACAAACCGGTTAACATGGTTTTTGTGATTTTTCTTAGTCATTCTTCAGTAAGTGTAATGGTTTTTTGTTTTTCTTAAGCTGCCAAGAATGGATAATGGTTTTTTTTTCTGTTTTTGTGGATGCTGTTGACTTAGATAAAAACATAAATAAATGCATAGCAAAGTAAAAAAAAAAGATTAATATAAAATGTATATAAAACAGCATAGAATAATTTTAAAATAAAATTATTTAACTAAGAACAGTTCATAAGGATAACTTATCCAACAGTTTCTTACAACAAAAAACGAATTTCGTAACACTCACCGTATTCTTATTGAAATATTATCTCCTTCGTCGTTTACTGGAATCCGTATATTATAATGTAATAAATGTCTTTATCTTTCAAATGGTTTGCATGCGCCCAGTTTGCAAAACACTTACAACAATTCCGATCACAATTATATTACACTTAAAACTCAGCCCAGAAACAGAAAGCCGAACTTGTCCATTCGATGGCTGGCGCAGAACTAAAGTCTTTTCTGGAGCCAAGTTGCTTGTTATAAAAGTTAGATAAAAAAAAAAAAAAGTTCTGCGGACCCAACGCGCTGTGGTGCTCATAAGGAATGGGCCACTGCAAGATCTTCAAGAAGTTGGGGCAGAAAAACACGATCAGTCATATGGAAACATCTGCGACAAGAGAAGCGTAAGTTTATCTAAGAGAAGAAGAGAAGCAAAAGAGAGTGCGCCGTGATCTTCATTTGAAAGAAATTGTGTAAATGTTTACCAACAAGCCCTCATAATCGTGTTCGAAAGAAATCTCTCCACTTGCAACTCAAACTTGTTTGTGTTGTTCCTTCCCGGTAACAGGCTTAAGAGCGAACATATCTGAAGCGGTCAATGTACGATGTTGAATGTGCACCTGTTAAATATATGTTCTCTCTTTATTTCGAGTCGTCGGTAATTTATATCACCACCTTCTTGAACTAACACATATTTTCAGGTGTCTCTTTACAGTCAGCGGTAATGTGTAACAATGTCCGCAGTGCGCAGCAAAACAAGACGGAGTCTGCGTACTTGGCTATTTATCAGGGACCTGCTTGTAATGCCCAGTAATGTCACTCAATTACCGTTGTATAATTTAATACAATGGTGCCTACAGTAAGATTACGTAAAGTCACTTGTGCTGTATACTTTTATACCCTCGAGGTATTCAAGACGGTTCAACTAGGGTATATTGAGGCTGTGCAAATGGAATTTAAAGTCAGAAGCCTGCATCTCCGATCCCATAAAGTATATGTAATTACCAGTAAATGCAAATTAATTGAAATTGCTTTCCCATCAACTTGTTTTGAACGCAAGTCCTACGGGTTGCAACTGGTCATGTTGTTTCTATTTCCTGTTTTGCTATTTCTTAACAATACTAAGCGATCGCTATATGACAAATTTGATCAGTATCTTCTTCTTTTTTAGTGTTTGTCAGATTTTAATAAATTATTCGGAGTGGTTAATTATATAAACAAACCATTGCGCAAAGTCATATCTGTAAAATTGCATTTTAATTAAATTTAATTTAATTCTTTAAGTCTTTATATCACTTAGTCAGGCTTTTTCAAAATTGATTTACTTAACATTTAAAAAACGCGCCAACGTTTCATAGCTGTTAGCTTTTCCACAACTACTATGATTATAATCGATTATCGATAATTTGATACGAAACAACGTCACAGACTGGACGATCACTCATGATAGTTTGAATTACTTAACATCATGGTTTCTTGACAATATTTATAAAGTTAAAATGCATATTTTCGAGAATATAAAGTTTATTTTCTTTTTCTGAAGCTGGCACAGAGAAATTATTTATTTTAAAATTTTGTTGTTCTTAACAAGCGTTGAAAAATAATAAATTAAATGTTACCACTTTATTTAGACTTCGCCTTACGAAAATATGTTAACATGCTTCTTGAATATATATGCCATTTAAAATTCATCGATAACTCAGAATGCAACCGCAATCAGTTTTGATTGTGTTACGGCACTGTTACAGACAACGAATCGGCGCCAGTTAACAGCTGTCAAATTCGGACATTAGGCTTTTAGTTTATTTTTTGTCCCTAAACCTTAGTTTAAGGCACCATCAACATAATAATTAAATACTTTTTATTTGCAAAATTTTACCGCATTGCAAGTTCAAGTTAAGGTTTAGATTATTAGGTGTATTGTGAGAAAAAATGACTGCTAGCTGTTAATAACATTTGAGCAAAATGTTAAGAGCTTGTCACTGTATATATGTATGTTAGTTATTTATTTTCACACCGTTTGCAGGTTAACTTTGTTGTTTAGCACAAAATTAACTTAATTACAATGGGAAAACGTCGAACACAATCTCTAATCGACTCAAATTCGAGCGATAGTGACAGCGATGCGGACAACAACTTAGAATCGGTGAGTAATGCAAATAAATTATGAAAAGACGCCTTCGTTAAATAGCCGCCATGTAACAAATCAATGTGAAGCAGATTTTTCTAAAAATCTATATATACTTTGCACGCAGGACTTGTTATCGCTGGCCAGAAAAAGAAAAAAGCCGAGCAATGCTACTAAAGCCACAAACTCGAAGTCTGACTCAGACTCGGACTGGGCAAACAATAAATCGAGCGCGCCCGCCTCGAAAAAGAAGCGCCAGAAGAAGAATAGCCGCGATTCGAGCTCTTCCGAGGAGAATTGGGACGATGATAGCCAGGATGAGATAGCAGCGCCTGTGGAGAAGCGCCCAGAATCCGAACCAAAAAAGCCCGACGTACAAAGTGAGCAGGAAGAGGGTGAGGTGTCAGACAGTGACTCTGACAATGGAAAACCCAAATCCAAATCAAGTTCGTCGTCCGGCAGCCCTTCTGGTTCGGATTCATCTAGTTCGTCCTCCTCGAGTTCCGATTCAGAGTTTGATGACGGCTACGATGACGACCTGATGGGCGACGAAGAGGATCGCAAGCGGCTCAATGGGCTGTCCGAAAAGGAGCGTGAAACGGAGATTTTCAAGCGAATCGAACAGCGCGACATTATGCGCACCAGATGGGAAATAGAAAGAAAGCTGAAGCTCGCCCGGCGTGGAGAAAAGAATGAGAAGTCAAAGACAAAGGGCGAGCGTGCTAAAAAGAAGTCCAAAAAGGACAAACGCAGTAAAAAGGCAAAGGACCTGGCACCACCCATACCAGCATCAACCGCAGCTGACATTGATGCCAGTAAAATTGGCGCAACAGAGGCTCGTGCTCTGGCCAAGAGTCCCTCGCCCATGCCCCCGATCCGCGAGGGACCCTCAACGTCAAGCACAGGATCAGGCGGAACCAGTAGCAGCGCCGAGAAAAATGCCGAAGAGCAGAGTCCTGGTGGCGTAGCTGATTATTTTGATCACAAAGAACGTTCCAAAGAGCGCAAGAAGAACGTAGAGGCAAATAAAACGGATGACAAGCGAAGTAACGCAATGGCCATGCTCAAAGCGAAGCGAGAAGGAAAAGCAAAACGAGGTAAGCAGAAACATGACATAATTTATATAAAACTTATCTCATCACGATTAACATTGCAGAGGAGGAGGAAGCTAAGCGTCAAGCAGAACGCGACAGGGATGACGACAAAGAGGAACTGGAGAGTGTTTCTGGCTGTAAATCGGCGGTCAAGCTGAAAGCATCTGAAATATACTCAGATGATTCCGGCAGCAGCGACTGGGATGACGAGGAGAAACCGGCGGGCAAACGATCGCGTTCGAACAGCAGCAAGGCGTCCAGTGAGTCAGAGGACGATGAGAAGGCCACCAAGAGCCCCGTATTTATAACAACCCGCGAGGACCTCAACAAGCTGCGGCTGTCCCGCTTCAAAATGGAGCGTTTCGTCAATTTGCCCATATTCGAGAGCACTGTGGTCAACTGCTTTGTGCGCATCAGCATCGGCAACAATGGCCAAAAGCCAGTGTACCGCGTGGCCGAAATCGTTGGCGTGGTGGAGACTGGCAAGATATATACCCTCGGCACCACACGTACCAACCGCGGACTGCGCCTCAAGCACGGCACTCAGGAGCGCGTGTTTCGCCTCGAGTTTATATCAAATCAGGAGTTCACCGAAACCGAGTTTAACAAATGGTACGAGATCTGCCAGCAGAGCCATGTGCCCATGCCGACGATTGATTTGATCGATATCAAGGCGAACGACATTAAGAAGGCGCTTAACTACGAGTTTAAGGATGAGGATGTGGACAAGATCGTGGAGGAGAAGAATCGCTTCCGCAATCGCCCCACCAACTATGCCATGAAGAAGACCTGTCTGATGAAGGAACGCGACGCAGCTATGCTGCGCGGCGACTACGACATCGCAAACGATCTGGGCCAGCAGATCGACCAGCTAGAGAGTCGCGCCTCCGAACTGGACAAACGTCGTTCTCACAGCCTCAATTTGATTTCCTATATAAACGATCGCAATCGTAAGCGCAACGTGCAGGATGCGGAAAAGGCCATTATGGAGGAGGCGCGCGCCAATAAAGGCATGAAGATATCAGATCCATTTACGCGGCGCATTACACAGCCCCGCATGGGCTTCAAGGGCGCCAAAAAGGACGACGATGAGACGTTACTAGCTCCGTTGCCGCCTCCGCCACCAGGCAAAAAGAAACCAAACGAGACGAGCACTTCCAGTGCGAAGCCAACAGATGGCAAGGACTACAGTTTATACTCTCTGCACGACTTTGACATAGACCTCGATGTGCCGCTGCCAGGTAAGTGGCAACAGTTGCGATTACCCTTAGAGATTCACAGTTAATGACACGCCTTCAATTGCAGTGAACAGTGCCAACGCGCTGCCGAAGCCGGCGAACAAACCAACCGAAACGGTGTCCAAGCGTTCACTGAACTTGGAAGATTACAAAAAGAAGCGCGGCCTTATCTAGCTGCATCGTTCAATTAATGACGTTCTTTACTTAGATTAGTGGTATTACGCGTAATTAAACGTAATCGATTATTCTGACGATTAAGGAGGAATCTTTGTTAACGCCTCATTCTGGCTGTTCGCAAATGAATCACCTATAGACATAGTTTACAAATTGTATTATGTTTACGAATATATATCGATATGTACTAACATAGACCATCCATTTTTCAATAAGGGGTGTTTTAGAAATCTCCATTCAGTCGAATTTTTCAAGACTCGCACAGCATGCAAAAGCGTTGCGCACACACAAAATAAAAGAAAGACGCGCCCTGACTGAGATATCTTTGACTCCTGTTTGTGACCCGGACATTTGATTAGTGTCAGTTGCCACTGGTTTATGTTTTGCACCACATATGTGTGTATCTATGTGAATAACTATAATTTATGATCAACAATTAGTTAAAATTTACAAAACAAAACTTATAAAATTGTTCTTAAATATTATTGTAATTATTTATAGTCATTAGATCAGAAATCCTTTGTAAGTTTAGTATCAATAAGTTCCGTACTGTATCCAACGTTTTACAAAGTCACAACTATTTTATGTTTCCCCAGATATCAGATAATACATCGATGAACCTTTGATTTCCCACTAGGACACTACTTAATAAGTATAACAGCTAATTTAAATATATATATAAAAATACAAAACGCTAATGCGTCGGTTGTAAGCATTCAGCGCTGCTTTAATTTTAAATGAGAACTATTGTAGTCAGGTTTACACATATAAATAAATGATGATTGCTATACTCCATGACTGCCAACTCAATGTTCCAATACCCAACCACATCCATGGGATGTATGTAATTGCTCAACTGTACTGATCACTGTAGGATGAGAAAATATTACTGACGCAAAGTGGAAACTCGCAGCGAAGCGGGTTAAGTCTGTCGGACGCCTCTTTAATTGGTTTGCAGTTTGTTTGCGCAGCTGTTGGAGCCCCTTCATGTCCACATCTAATTTAATTAATTCGATCAAATTGTCTTTTAATTGAAAAC